>JAWPHD010001564.1:70000-310245 GCA_037043455.1 Cyrtodaria siliqua | reverse complement strand
CCGTTTGTCCCTTTAAACATGTTATAAACGTATGGACGCTGTATATAAGTGTATGTACATCACACTTTTATCACCGTATAACTGTCAATGTTAGCACAAATTCGCTCAATCCGCAGCAATCCAAACACTACTGTCAGCTTTGACTACATGTGTTTGCAAAAATGGTCTTAAGACATAAGGATGGAATACCTTTACCTGAATATGTTGATGCTTTTTTGTTTAATTATCTCCTAAATACGTTTACTTCCCGTTCCGGCAACTTCTGGGAGTTACTTTCTACTGCAATGTAGGAATGTTCATCCCTTTCGCAATGTTGTATATCTTTGTGTATACTTTTCTCCATTGCCAGAAGTGGCATTTAATACGCATCTCTCATTTCCCTCCGTTGTCACGTGAATGTTTTATATTAAGTCTATTTACGAATCTCCAAGCTGGTCCATCCAATTGGGTGATTTGAAATACTCCGGAAGTACGTCATCCATACGGGCAATCACCTTGTATATCGGTTTCTTCCATGAAGGCTCAGAATCTTTGTTTGCCACCAAGGCGACGAAAAATTCTCGTAGGGTGGACTGCACCGATATACGGAAATGCTCCGGAACCTGAAACGAATAATTGAAAACAATCTTGTTTTTTGTTTTCTTCTAAAAGGTTAACCAATAGGTAGACTGGTTATCAGAGTAACAATGAGGTGGCCGAAGTAACAACAGGAACGTGGAAACTCCACGAAACCCGGATGTCCCTGGTCCCCTGTTCGATTTCGCTGCTCTATGTCACTGTCTATGTAGGGAACCAGTTTAATACAATTTATAACATTGCCTGCACTGTTCACTCATCTACGCTGCCAAACAACAAAGAGCATACATCTAAGATAAGATACCCGGTACAATAAATCACAACAATCTATTAATAGGAACATTTCAATTTCAGATTTTTAGCCGATGTTTTCTCATTTTGAGAGGCCTATAAAAGTCCATCATTTTTTACATGCGCGCGCCATTTTCGTTATTAGATTACTTTCTCTATTCATTCGTTTTGATTCATCAACTTTATTCTTTATAGTCTATATGGCGATTTCTAAGATAATGCGATACGATCGTTATTTCTAGACATACAGCATTGTTTGCTTTATTTCCCGCCTTCAGAACTAATAAAACTCCATCTTGAATCTTTGAGTTTGGAAGTAGATGAGATCTTTACTCGGTCTCATAAGCTCCATGATTTCCTGAGGGACAACCCGCTGAAAGCATTGCGATTCTTTCTGAAGAATAAAGATAAGCCGAAAGAGATAAAGCGGCCAGAACTTGATTAACGCCACAAAAGGAACTCTAGATTAGCAGAAAATTAAAGAATGCATTAAGACTAATGATTTAGATAGGAGTCCTCGCAGTTATGACATCCTCGTGTCGTTATTTTCTGAGCTGTGTTACTAGCCCCTCGAGGCCGATCACGTCTGCTTTCAGAGTTTGTTTTTGTGGAACGCGCGCGTTCTTTTTTGCTACTATAAAAGAACATTAATGCTGAGAGCGCCTCCTCGCGGTCGGCATCCTTATTTACGGCATTTTGCATTACTATGTCTTTACTTGTCAGACATTTTTACTACGATACCTATCATAGATCTGACGAAGTAATTCAAGTCTAAAGAGGCTCGCATTCTAATTTAACCACTATAAAATTGATGCATTCGAGCCCCCGTGGGAGTTAACAACACAAGAAAAATAGATTTTCTGAGACGAGGAGAAAGCTGACTTCATATCTAAGCCACTTCTAATGGCGTATTTCATTCTTCATAGCAATTGAAATTGTATTCCCGAGTGTCGCTAAAGTGATATTAATATTCCAGAAGTAAATGTGCATTAGTTAATTGTGTCTTCTTTCCACATCCATGTCTCAGTCACTGTTAAAGCTGATCAAAGAGGACACGTTTCTATCTTGTCTTTTACTGGCTTAATAGGCGCTCTGCGACCACGTGGCATGAATTATTAACATAATTTCCGACTTTTCAAATGAAGAAATTTGACAGTTACGAAGTGCTCTATGATGAATGGACGTCATCTTTTAAAACGACACCTTAAGAGTGATATTTTATTCATAAAAGGAATATGACGAGTATATACATTTGATAGGGTGTCCGATCCAATATAATAATTTTCGTTCCGTTTGATCTGTGGCTCCATTCATTTGACAATAACAGCGTCGCTGCTGTAAAGACATTAATAGCCGCGCGGATATAATCATTTTTACTGCTCAAGTGTTTTCCACAGGCACTTGTCATTAAATATTTACCATTTATGAAGAAATTTATATTCTTATGGCACACATGGAAAGCGAAAATAATTTCTAATCTTAGAGACGCGCGGGCGGCTGTTTTAGACTAATTGCCATATTGATTATTGAGGATGTTCTCCACGCTTTTGTAATTGCGACACTTAATCTTTATGACGGAAAAAAAGTATTAAAGAATATTGAAATATTCATGATGCACCGTTTAAGAGAATAACTAGTCAACATGCACATGTCCAATCCGAACACACGTGCTGGTTATTATATTCGCGCTTAATTCATCAGGAAATTGCATCCCAAACTAAGCAAAAAGAAAGAAAAAAAAGAAAGAAAGAAAAAACGCAGGAAGATGACACAAACAACTGATCTAGTCACTATTTGCACACCTTGGTTAGCTACACCGCAACTGCTAATCAGTTCGGTCGTTTCCGTAAATATTTATATATAGTTCAGTCTTTTCCGTAAAAATTGGGAAATACATCAGGCTTTTCTATCTATCCTTATCTATAAAACAAAAAACGTGGGAAGACGACACAAGCAACTGATCTAGTCACTATTTACACACATTGGTTAACTACACGATAACTACTCGTCGGTTCGGTCTTTTCCGTAAATATGTATTTATAGTTCGGTATTTTCCGTAAATATGTATTTATAGTTCGGTCTATTCCGTAAAAATTGAAAAACGTGTGATAAATCAGCTTTTTCTATACGAATATTAATGTTTATAAATGTTACAATGCTATATCAATAAAAAATAGTGTGTTACCTTGATATTCAGGTCTGCCAACTTGAATTCAACAGATATGTTGAATGAAATTGGGATTAAACTGTGGTTGGTAACATAGGATAGCACATGTTACTGTGCGAAACGAATATCCGTCTAACAAATGCATCATTGTTCGGCTCATTCATTACATGGATGCTCTTTACAACAGAAACTATTATTATTTGTTATTTTAAGTCGGACCCATATACCCTTAAACAAAGTCTGATGAAACCCCGTTAAAAAGTGTGTATATTAACCTCGATTTGATTGTTCCTGTTATAGTGCAGGTTGAGGACCCGGTACAGCTCTGAGTCTGTCGTCACCACCAGTTCCTCTGTGTGTTTACAGCCCTCCGCGATGGCCTGCCGAGCATACTTCTCCATCTGGATGTAGAAGAACTCCCTGAAATTAAAGATGACTTTTATAAATACTGCTGCCGCAATCCTCTACACTATGTCTACCAGAGTTGTCGTTCCTTCCTCTCAAGAGTAGTCTGCCATCACGTGATAATTTGTCACATGACCGTGGTAAAATATCAAAATGTCGACCAGAACTTCCAACACCGCGAACGCAGATTGATACAGTGTTTATGAGTGAGTGGCGAACAATTGTGGCCATGTTTAGTGTGTTGAAGGCGAAATGATATGCTTTATTCTATCGCACTAAATTATATCCGTAGACTCAGAATTCTACAATGTTTTTGCCTTTCCAAAACAGTCGAAAAAGAGTGCCACCAGGTTTCTCCCCACCACCCCACCCCCACCCCCACCCCCACCCCACACCACCCCCACCCCCATCATTTAAAATATTATTGTAATTTGCTGATATGTTATTGCAAGAAACCACAGCTTATCCTTACTGTAAGGATACACAATTAATCTAAAATTAAAATGTCGAAGATATTAAAGTAGCTATCCCGCCAACAACAGCCACACTTTACAACATTAGTTACACTATCCCGCCAACAACAGCCACACTTTACAACATTAGTTACACTATCCCGCCAACAACAGCCACACTTTACAACATTAGTTACACTATCCCGCCAACAACAGCCACACTTTACAACATTAGTTACACTATCCCGCCAACAACAGCCACACTTTACAACATTAGTTACACTATCCCGCCAACAACAGCCACACTACAACATTAGTAACACTATCCCGCCAACAACAGCCACACTTTACAACATTAGTTACACTATCCCGCCAACAACAGCCACACTTTACAACATTAGTTACACTATCCCGCCAACAACAGCCACACTTTACAACATTAGTTACACTATCCCGCCAACAACAGCCACACTTTACAACATTAGTTACACTATCCCGCCAACAACAGCCACACTTTACAACATTAGTTACACTATCCCGCCAACAACAGCCACACTTTACAACATTAGTTACACTATCCCGCCAACAACAGCCACACTACAACATTAGTAACACTATCCCGCCAACAACAGCCACACTTTACAACATTAGTTACACTATCCCGCCAACAACAGCCACACTTTACAACATTAGTTACACTATCCCGCCAACAACAGCCACACTTTACAACATTAGTTACACTATCCCGCCAACAACAGCCACACTTTACAACATTAGTTACACTATCCCGCCAACAACAGCCACACTTTACAACATTAGTTACACTATCCCGCCAACAACAGCCACACTTTACAACATTAGTTACACTATCCCGCCAACAACAGCCACACTACAACATTAGTAACACTATCCCGCCAACAACAGCCACACTTTACAACATTAGTTACACTATCCCGCCAACAACAGCCACACTTTACAACATTAGTTACACTATCCCGCCAACAACAGCCACACTTTACAACATTAGTTACACTATCCCGCCAACAACAGCCACACTTTACAACATTAGTTACACTATCCCGCCAACAACAGCCACACTACAACATTAGTAACACTATCCCGCCAACAACAGCCACACTTTACAACATTAGTTACACTATCCCGCCAACAACAGCCACACTTTACAACATTAGTTACACTATCCCGCCAACAACAGCCACACTTTACAACATTAGTTACACTATCCCGCCAACAACAGCCACACTTTACAACATTAGTTACACTATCCCGCCAACAACAGCCACACTTTACAACATTAGTTACACTATCCCGCCAACAACAGCCACACTTTACAACATTAGTTACACTATCCCGCCAACAACAGCCACACTACAACATTAGTAACACTATCCCGCCAACAACAGCCACACTTTACAACATTAGTTACACTATCCCGCCAACAACAGCCACACTTTACAACATTAGTTACACTATCCCGCCAACAACAGCCACACTTTACAACATTAGTTACACTATCCCGCCAACAACAGCCACACTTTACAACATTAGTTACACTATCCCGCCAACAACAGCCACACTTTACAACATTAGTTACACTATCCCGCCAACAACAGCCACACTTTACAACATTAGTTACACTATCCCGCCAACAACAGCCACACTACAACATTAGTAACACTATCCCGCCAACAACAGCCACACTTTACAACATTAGTTACACTATCCCGCCAACAACAGCCACACTTTACAACATTAGTTACACTATCCCGCCAACAACAGCCACACTTTACAACATTAGTTACACTATCCCGCCAACAACAGCCACACTTTACAACATTAGTTACACTATCCCGCCAACAACAGCCACACTTTACAACATTAGTTACACTATCCCGCCAACAACAGCCACACTTTACAACATTAGTTACACTATCCCGCCAACAACAGCCACACTACAACATTAGTAACACTATCCCGCCAACAACAGCCACACTTTACAACATTAGTTACACTATCCCGCCAACAACAGCCACACTTTACAACATTAGTTACACTATCCCGCCAACAACAGCCACACTTTACAACATTAGTTACACTATCCCGCCAACAACAGCCACACTTTACAACATTAGTTACACTATCCCGCCAACAACAGCCACACTTTACAACATTAGTTACACTATCCCGCCAACAACAGCCACACTTTACAACATTAGTTACACTATCCCGCCAACAACAGCCACACTACAACATTAGTAACACTATCCCGCCAACAACAGCCACACTTTACAACATTAGTTACACTATCCCGCCAACAACAGCCACACTTTACAACATTAGTTACACTATCCCGCCAACAACAGCCACACTTTACAACATTAGTTACACTATCCCGCCAACAACAGCCACACTTTACAACATTAGTTACACTATCCCGCCAACAACAGCCACACTTTACAACATTAGTTACACTATCCCGCCAACAACAGCCACACTTTACAACATTAGTTACACTATCCCGCCAACAACAGCCACACTTTAAAACATTAGTTACACTATCCCGCCAACAACAGCCACACTTTACAACATTAGTTACACTATCCCGCCAACAACAGCCACACTTTACAACATTAGTTACACCGTTTCTAAACTTACACTTACTGACGACGATGTATATATATAACTGACATATTTTGAGAATCCAAACTCTTTAGACTCGATATATAAACGGCTTTAACCAGCCAAGCCAAACCACAAAACTGGAGCTTTGAATTAAGAGTTACCAACAAATAATACAATTTACGCATATTCAATCACGGGTATTTTAAGAACCCGAAAATCCTATTTTTTTAATCTGCACATATACATTATTATATGACCTGAACACATGGATAGAGTTTTGATAAAGGTTCTGTAGAGTCGTAATTTTAGTGGAGTGCGTGGTCGAGTGGTAGAGCGCCGAACTCCAGATCGAGAGGTCGTGGGTTCGATCCTCGCCGCGGCCACGTTATTTATCCTTGATCAAGATAATTAATCCACATTGCTTAGTACTGGTTCTACCCAGGAAGCTATCGAGAGTGATTAATCTAAGTTGCAATAACTTGTTTCGCAATCGGTGTAAAATAAATATGTTTAAACTAATGTAGTGTCGTAATTTTGCCGTTATTTGGCGGGTTAGTTTCTTTAGAAATAGATCAACATTACGCTTTGTTGCATCAGTACGAGGCAACATGCGCACCTGCACGTTTTGTGCCTGATGCTTTTCTATTACATTATGCAGGTTGCTACAACGAGATATAAACTAATTAAGCTTTACGCTTAAGGTAGTCTTCAGAGTGCTGCAAAAGGACATACACTTAACGAAGCATGCATGTCTAATTATGATAGGATGCAAGTAAGAACGTGCCGTACATACTTGCGGGACTCTGGTTGTCAATAAAGTACACATGTTACACAGCCTCAAGTAGTTTTTCGTTGGTAACGGCATCCTTTAATAGGCCAATTATTAGTATTTATTATTCTATAATATTTAATCAAACGCCTGGATTGTTTGAACTTTTATCCTTTCAGCCAATAATTTTAATTTAAAACTGCCACAATTATTTTTGCGCAATCTGTTGTTGGGGTGTATTTATTCTAAGCATTTCTTATTAAATGTGTCTAAGTTGTCACACGATAAATACACAAGACATGTTTGCAATAACAATCCACCCTGGTAATTATTAACAAAGGATTCCCTCAGCAAACTGTTGCTATTTGCTTTCTTTCCAAGATTATTAAAGATATCGACGTTGTCCGTACAAAGCAGGCTCGTTAGCAGCTTACGTCTCGAGGCAATATCGCGAGATTTGCTGGAGAATTGTGATACAAGACTTACGACGCGTGTCCCGTAATTCCATTGGCAAACTTAGCGCGATAAAGATTTAATTTTCCTTTTCACCTATTTCCTGGTAGTAATAAAATGTGGTTTTAAAGTATTGAGGGGTGTCTCGAAAATGCATTGTGTTTGGGAACAGACATTGGGTTACACATTATTTTTCTTATAGAGCACACGCACGCAAACTGTATATCTTATTGATTCATGATTTTTTTGATTTTTTTTCTGACAATAATAACAACATTTCGCATTTTTATGATATTAATTCAAAGTAACACAAGAGTGGGTGAATATGGGTGGGCAGACAATGTTTTTTCTCATACTGTCCAAATATATGAGACGGCCACTCCCACGGCCACTCCCACCCTTCTCCTAACGGTATTTACGAGCAATGCATCGAGAAACTGAATTTGCGGTCAATACAATATGTACGTGTATGTAATTAGTAATTACATTCTGCGAATAAATTCAAATTTGTGTTTACACCATGTATAAAACAACAATACCAAAATTGCTTAAGTAAATATTCTATCACCTAATAAATTAGGGAAGAGAAAATTTGGTTTCTCTTCATCATAAAGGTCTGCGTTTTGGGACACACCTGAAACTACAAGAACTTCTGTAACTCCCATCGATAAAAGTTGGTTTTCTTGCCACGACAAATTAGGCTTCTTCGATCCGATTCATCAACAACTAAAGGCATCAAGTTTTGGATCCCCTTGATCTTGTTAACTATCGGCGAAGTTATCTTTCTAATTAGAGCGTCTTTCAGACAATTCGACCTTATTTAATCCTGCTACTTTGAGAATAAGCTCGAAGAAAGGTGATGGCGATCACGAACAAGAATTAAACGAACTAATTAAGTTCTTTTCAATTTTATTTTCGCAAAGTATTCAGGTGCACTTTAATTGGAAAAAGGCCTGCTATTCATCACATTTTTAATTGTCTTCAAAAATAGACAAAGACCTTTTACAGGTTTAATAATGTCGTAATTTTAGGTCACCAAAACAACCCTTTTTGCGTTTAAACGCATTCTTGAAATGTTAAAATCCTGAAGAATTCATCAGTATCCAGATATAATGTAAGTTCTTATTTATTGCGATGCAGTATTTATCGTCTGCCGCTCAATTCCCACAGAAAATGTCGCATAACGATTTCAAAACAATTCATTAGGTAAACAAAACGTAGTCATGGGGAAGACCTTGTGGCATTGCAGGTCACATGATACCGTTCCCAGGATGCCAAGCGTCATCTTGAGACCGTGGCAGTATGACTAAACGGATCATCGTTCACGACAGTCGCGAAAGTTTATTTAAACTTGTTTGGCACAAATTCCTGGTATGTGTACAATTTCACTGATGATATATATTCGTTTGTCTAAGTTGCCAAAATATTGACGTGAGAAACGAAATTCAGAACAGAATGTGTCAACATCCGTTGTCAAAAAAAAGTTAATACTTCCAGTGTCATCGAACCCCATAATACATTTATAGAATACAGAAAGGCGCACGTGTTCTGTCTGACAAATGACTTGTTTAACAAGAATTCGGCGGATGTAAACTGTGCTCATCTATTAACGTTTTTTTCCTGTTTTTTTTTGTTGTTTTTTGAAAATGCATTTTGGTTGACCGAGTTGGTTGACCGGTTGACCGAGTTGGTTGACAGAGTAGAAGTTTTATTATGGTTGGACACACTGATATGCATCCATGCTCATAACGAGGTATTATCATATCACCTTGTTATTATTAATGTTATTGTTTGGGGCGCTTGTTTCAGCCAAAGGTTTTTCTGCAGTAACTCGAGCAATTTAAATAATACGAACATCAGTTATATATCATTAGAACTGGCATTTTTAGTGGTAAATAAAACTACTTTACTTTTGAAAATCGGTTGAGAAATAAATATTTTACAGCCAAAATGCTTTTTTGATGGGTCTTTTCCTATGTAAATTCCTTGTTGGTGGGACAGCAGAAAATTAAGAAATGTCAAATAACTTCAGTAATACTTACTTTTGCTATAAAATTTCCAGGGTGTCTTAATTTACTAATATCCAACAATTTAAAATCATTTTTGGATACAAATTCTTAAAAAAAATATTTTTAAAATTTTTCATGCAGCAGAATTTTGCATTGAAAATGCCCCATCAAAAACAACTTTAGCGTATGCATTTTTTTATTTCTCAACCGATTTTGAAAAGTAAGGTATTTTTATTTACCACTAAAAATGTCTGTTTCACTGATATATGACTTATTTAGGTGATAGATTAATTTTATCTTAAAAGTCCAAAAAAAACTTTGGCTGAAACAAGCGCCCCATTTAATAGGATGTTAATTACTAATCAAAATCATGTTTTTGTTTTGTTTGCATTTATGCTTATGTTTATATTGTAATTTATATGCCAGACAAGGCCTCTGATTGGAAAATTAATGTTATTCTATTCTATTCAATATCGCTTGCGTTTATGACTTGGTGGCCATCTTGGATTTAGCAGGAAGTTGAATGTATACAGAACCAGTCAGACACCACCTGTAACGTTAATGTGAAGGGTTTGGATCCCAAAATAAGTTTAGGATTCCAAAAAAGGAGTACAAAGGTTTTGCTATAAACAGAAGTCTTATATGTAAACAAAGGCCGGCCTGTCTGATCAAAAGGATTTCATTTTGGACAATAACGAACGTTTCTGGTTTAGTCTGTTTATAGACTAAAACTGTTTGTAGCTATGACTTCATCTTTTAGTTTGCTAGACATATCAGTAACGTTCCTCGGAAGTTTCATGCACATGCATATGTAGATATAGAAGCGATACATGTAGATATAGAAGCGATACATGTAGATATAGAAGCGATACATGTAGACATAGAAGCGATACATGTAGATATAGAAGCGATACATGTAGATATAGAATCGATACATGTAGATATAGAAGCGATACATGTAGATATAGAAGCGATACATGTAGACATAGAAGCGATACATGTACAAATGATTGCTCTTTATTCATATTCAAGTACTGTCTCTTAACTCCAATCGAGCTCAAGGGTGCAGGACAGAGGACAACACTGAACAAATCATTGCTGTACCTTTTATTGTTTCATCTTCGTTTCACCATACTACGAATTCTGTCATACTCGTATTCGCCAGTTTTGGACAAAACATAATTATGTTGTTAAACAAGCTGTTGTCGTAAAGACGAATTGCTATGTTAGTTACTGCTCTTTTGTCGGCACTGCAGACGTGTGCCATTCAATCGCTTGCCTTTCTTACATAGCATACAATGGCTGTCTTCTGGTGAGACAGACGTAGAAATTGAGTCTTTTAGCATAACTCGCCATTACCGTAAACCGAATATGGCGCGACAATGAGTATCGGATGACCTTTGATATTACCGTTGCCTTATCAGTCGAATCACATTGCCATCAGAAAAGCAATTGTCTACAGAACAAACGCCGATTATTATACACAATCATAAGAATCCTATTTCATATTAATTTGGTAATATTTTCTGAAATAGAGGCAAGGGGCTGGGAATGGTGGACAGTGTTCCCCATTGTAAAGGACAACTGACGAGGGACTCTGGGTACAGATGAAGGGGCTGGGAATGGTGGACAGTGTTCCCCATTGTAAAGGACAACTGACGAGGGACTCTGGGTACAGATAGAGCGAAGGCAAGTTAGTTCCTTATATAATAATAATAATAATAATAATAATAATAATAATAATAATAATAATAATAATAATAATAATGATAATAATAATAATTGTAGTAATAGTTCACAACCAAGCGTCTTCCATGAACTATTTAGGAGACTACTCATAGCCGGATCTGCAGCATTCAGACAAAAAAACAGTGCAAGTATTGAAATAAAACAAAAACGGGCAGACATATTTGTCCAAATCGGTATTAATTAGTGCATGATTTGAGGAATCGATGACAAAATCAATCAGATGAGAGTCTCATTATCAATCAGATGAGAGACTCATTATCAATCAGATGAGAGACTCATTATCTTCTCTCCTTTCGGCAGAGGCTAGTCTAATCGCCAATTCTTGTGAGTGCAGTTAAAAAAAATCTAAATCCTGATAAATGGACGGACCCGACCGAATACGAATAAAACGCTGTAGATTTGTCGTCTGGAGCCAGTTCTCGTCTGGAGCCAGTTCTCGTAATTCCCTTCCCGGGCAATACGACTCCCATAACCGATAGCACTGAATGGAAAATTGGGCACCACTTAAGGAAATAGGCGGCATGAAACGCGACGAATAAAGACGACGACCTTATCTTAAATGGATAATAATTCGTAATTATATGCTGGAGACGTTGAAGACACGTTTGCTATTGATGGGAAAATATTCAGGAGGGCAATTACGGAGCTGTGTGGTATGTTTACATGGTAAAGGCAAGCTTGTATTAAATGTCAAGTGACTTTAAGCTGCTGTGTGGCACTGACTATGAAATACCCGGCAAGTAACTGCGTGTATAATACTGCCATAATACCGATACGAAGGGCGAATTTCTGATCTGCTGAATGCTTTACGTGTTTCCCGATTTTATCGCAATATCTTCCCTACTAAAACGTGTAATGTTTTGTTTTTTTAATTTAGGTTTTCATTTCTTACAAAGATATTATTGAAGAATATATATATACACGGTTTTAATTAGGCGACATATGTATTGTGTTTTATTTATTGTTGGACAGTTATTGTTAATCCATATATAACAGGTCTCACCTGATGTGATCTTTTAGTATTTCTTTATTTGCGCTTATTAACAGGGAGTTAATATACGAAAATATGAATTGAAACCAAAATTATCTCTTTAGCTTTTCGACGCTTTTGTGGCATCAATATTAAATTATGGAAGTGAAATATGGGGGATTACAAAATCAAAAGATATTGAGAGAATACAGTTAAAATTTTGTAAAATTATTTCAGGTGTTAAACTTACCACAAGCAATGCTGGTATTTACGGAGAGCTCTCTCGTTACCCTTTATACATTAATAGATATGTAAAAATGATCAAATATTGGTATAAACTATTGTCTACAGAGAACATTATACTAAAAGCGATATATAAGGATTTGTTATCTAACTGTAATAAGGGCGCGAAGAATTGGCTAACTAATATAAGGTTTATCCTAAAAAGTAACGGTTTTAATAATGTCTGGGATAATCCCATGAGTGTTAGTTTTAAACTATTTCCTTTAATATTTAAACAGAGATTAATAGATACTCTCATGCAACAATGGAGATCTGATATAGAATGCAGTAGAGTTTTAACGCTATATAATGTGGTGAAAGAGAATTTTGATTTTGAAACATATCTAGAAACATTATGCTCCAAACAATAAAGAAGTTGTATAACAAAATAAGATTATCTGCTCATTGTTTAAGAATAGAAACAGGGAGATACTCAAGAGGGAGAACAGAGAAAAACGAAAGAGTGTGCGAAATTTGTAACACTAACGATATTGAAGACGAGTACCATTTTATTTTGATCTGTACTTCTTACTCTAACATTAGAAACAAATACATTCCTAAATATTACACAGCTAGACCAAGCATGTTTAAATTTGTAGAATTGTTGCAGTCATTAAACAAAAACCTTATTCTTAGTTAAAGTAAATTCATTTCCGATGCACTTGTATTAAGGCTATCTACATCCATTTTAACAGACTAAAAAAAAATCAAAAAAAAATCACTAGATATCTTATTTTAGAACATCCTCGTTTATCATTGACATACCATAATATGTGTATGTTTTTGATTGTTTAAATATGTATGAAAGAAAACAAAAACGTAGTGATTATTTTGTTGTATTTGCAATGTTAATATCTGTCACGCGTGTGTATAGTATAATTATCATATATGTGTAATGATGAAAAACTGTAATAGTTCAAGTCAATACAGGTATCTATCTTATTAGGTGGATTTTCCCCGGGAGATTATTTACAAATTTCACAGTTTAGCTAAACTCATTTTAATGGCATTTAAAACTTATCATGTATGTGCTTCTCAGTCGGTGTCCACGTCTTATCACGGTAAGTGTATCGGTGTCCACGTCTTATCACGGTAAGTGTATCGGTGTCCACGTCTTATCACGGTAAGTGTATCGGTGTCCACGTCTTATCACGGTAAGTGTATTATTAATAACCCATGTACAGGCCGAAATGTATGCTTTGATATGAATTATTGAATTTTATAATAATATGTTAATGTGCAACTTGAATAATAACGTCTCCTATACTTCTTTTAGAATGGTGTTTACAATCATGATTCATTTATGAAAAAATGTATATAATAATATGTATGTATATTTGATTTTATCACATAACTTACGGTGTGGGAGTGGAATAACACCATTCTATATTTTCGATATACCACTAGTTATATAAGTACGACTATGATCCAATTCCCACGGTTTATGTCGGTTTCGCGTGTTAAAGCGACAGGCAAAATGCAATAGAAGTTATGTGGGTTATGTAATAAATAGAATCTAACATTCGTTCTCATTCATTATTGAATTTATTAAACTCGTAAGCAAAGAGCCTCGCATTATATCATTTTGCCAACTCGTTTAATAAATTCAATAACGAATGAGTACTATTCGCATTGCCTGTAATCCGGTAATAGTTTACATTTGCGTTTATACTTGCATTACCTGTATGCCGGTTATCGTACTGCCTGTAGGCCGGTTATCGTTTATACTTGCATTGCCTGTAGGCCGGTTATTGTTTATACTTGCATTGCCTGTAGGCCGGTTATTGTTTATACTTGCATTGCCTGTACGCCAGTTATTGTTTTATACTTGCATTGCCTGTAGGCCGGTTATCGTTTATATTTGCATTGCCTGTAGGCCGGGTATCGTTTATATTTGCATTGCGTGTAGGCCTGTTGGATTGCATGTAAGCCGGTTATCGTTTATATTTGCATTAACTGTAGTCCGGCTATCGTTTATACTTGTATTGCATGTAGGCCGGTTATCGTTTATACTTGCATTGCCTGTAGGCCGGTTATCGTTTATACTGGCATTGCCTGTAGGCCCGTTATCGTTTATATTTTGAGTTTTGTGGATGTTAATGCAGCAAGCGGTCTTTGTACTATCATTTGAGTGTCAAGCAAAGGAGCTAAGTAGTACCATTAACACAATGGATCAGATGGGCGGACTAACATATGGATACGTGCAAGCCGCAACACTGCCTAGAAATTCGCCTATCCGTGAAACACTTCACATAGACCCGCGAATATCCGGGTAAGCAAGGCAACCCGAGTAATAATGGAGCATAAACAAACTCACCTGAAGTTGCTGAACCACTTAACCAGCTGAGCAGTGTTGTTTTTGTTGAATTGGACATCGGGAAAATAAACCTTGAGGATGGCAGAACTTGGGTAGCGCACGTAGAAGAACATCAGCTTCGCCTTCCTCAGGTGCATCGGCGTCAGCGTGTCGGTGTGCAGCAGAGTTAAGGAAACAAACTGGCGATACTGTGACATAATGCATATGTATACTGAGCAAAAATAAAACGTACCCCTTTTTCTTTCCCTTATTATATAGACAGCAAATCAGGAAATAATAAATGATGTATATAGTATAATTAGATAGAAAACACCACACCGATTGTGTAGGTAGCTTTTGGTTATCAAACATCATCAAATTATCCCCCTTTACAGTTTCCATAGCATCCATAAAAGCGTATTGCTTGGCAAAATTTGAAACTATTTCATGGAATATTTAGTATTCAGTGAAGTGTGCTTACAAACATCAAAAATTGCTTAATTAAAGCGCTGGTTAAGCTGTCCTACGCCTTCAAAAACTGACCTATTTTTTTTTTGGTGAGTATATATAAAATGGTTAAGAAAGGATAAAAGTTGATAAATACACAACTAAGCATTCGTATCTCAAAATGTGATACGGATTTTTTCGAAAACATGAATAAACAATCTATAAATAAAACAATATATTTAGAATTAACATGTTTAGACTTTGCATCTGATTTTGAAGAAATATATATATGCTTATAAGATGGGGAGGGGTTACACATTATTAAAACGGATACACGGCAATCTTCATGTCTTTTAAAACTCGCGGCATCCAGTTAGTTTTTCTACATAATTTACCTAATTGCATATCTTGATTAATACTGCATGTTTAGAACAGTGTAATTTACGTATGTTGGTTATATTGCATCAATGCAACATTTAAACTAGGCTAGCATAACAAAGAAAATGTGTATTACCATTTAATTGAATGTCAAATGGATTCTGGATTGATAAAGTAAGACGAGACTCCCGGTGAAAACCGTGTTACGTTTCTAAAGCCGGCCACTCGAGAAGGAACAGTTGAAAATAAACAAAATGAGAATAAAAATGCGGAATTTAACTTACACAATAAATATTAAATTCATTTTATGAATTCAAGAAACCGATCAAGCAAATAAGACATCTGTTTTTTTCTGTTTGTTCACTAGATATCATCATCTCGTTATACAACTGAAATTATAATATTCCATCATTAACGCCCACCTCTTACCTTCTCAAACAGAGAAAGCACCTTTAAAATATCATAATAACAAAGAAGCCAGAAAGCTCTCCAACAGTGGAGAACTATCGACTCATCGACTCCTCTCAAATTCCGAATAACAAACAAGCTAAAGAGCTCTCCTTCGATCGGAGAGCGCCACCTCACTTAGCAAGTTATCAATTGTCTTGGTCGCGTCTCAAGTCTCATCCGCGGTCCCATCGGTTATAAACCAATTGTCTTAATAGCTCATTCTCGCCCGTATAAGGATGTTTGTAAAGTAATAATGAAATGGGATACTAACGAGAGTCTGATGACAGGTGGATAGCGGGACGAGAGTGGATGAATGTGGAGAAGTTGGTAGTTTTATGGCGAAGCACTTGTAGCCCGACATTGGCGTTGCAGAAACCAAGTTAATTCGTAAAATCTCGATCATTGTCGCCATGTTTCGGAGTCATGAAATAATAAACACCAGTACTTCCCCCAGCATATAATATACCAGAACCTAAGTATGGCTAACGGCCATATTGTTCATTTAGGAACAATGCACAATTTTCTGTCTCCTTGACTTCCGGCTAACAAAAAGTTAAGATTTGAACATAGTGATCCATCGAGATGCAAACGAGGTTTGATTCCGAACGTAGCCGGAATATTCCGAGTTTAAGCAAATTGTTACTAATATCCCTGCTGTCCTTAGTGTTCGATTCGTTTACCTATAATAGAATATGCTTTTACTTATTGCCCATTGGTGGGTTTGTTGGTTTTTGACCGGACCATAATTGGTAAAACTTTTATTTCTAAAACGCCAATTGGTCAGTTTGGCGCACGAGGTCACATATGTACAATATAAACATGAATGCTGATCAACCGATAAACATTCATCAAAATACCAAAAATTAGCATCAGATTATGGTTGAGCGACAGAAATACGTTTACCAGCATGTTTAAATGAGACCCTGTCCCCCTCCTCCTTAAGGATAAAGTTACCTCTTTTCGTATTGTTTGTACGAAGACAATACGGTGTCCCAAGGGAGGAAGGTTGATTGCAGGAAAAGTTGACAATATTCCAAACCGATATAGCGCGCTATTGATTGGACGTCTGGCTTGTCTTTACCTTTTATAAGAAACTGATCAAAAAGCAGACTACAACGCTTCTGGCACATTACTTATTTATCTCTGACTGAATGCTATCCGTGCGGTATTTGCTTAAAGGTTACGAGACGCTGGTATAGATAGACGCTACTCTGGGGCTCTCGAGAAGCATCTATGATAAGGCTTTTATGTCATAAATAGGAAAAATAAAAAAGTATCTCAAGCTGTATAGATCATGTTTGGTAGGTAGCTACCGGAAGCCGGGTGGCAGTGTGGGTAATAGATATGATGAGCAGTGCTATAAAACGCTACCACATTCCTAGACAACCGTCAATTAAATGATGATCTGAAAAACCTGACATGCACAGTGAATTAATCTACCACATTCCTTGGTCAACAAGCACGACAAGAGGCCATCGAGTTGGACTGTAGTTTAACGGTTCATCAACACAATCTCGTATTATGGTATTTTGAGCTGGCCCAGATAAAGGGAAAGGACACATAGGAATTCGCGAACCGTGTCATTCTCTTACTATATATAAATAATAGATTCCTATGGGTTAAACTTACTCGGAGGATACACGGTGCCACCTGCTTGACATACAGAATGTTTACACCTTCAGTAGCAAGTGTATGTGTCATTAAAAGAGAGAGTTTGTTCGTAATCATGTTTGCATCTTTTCTCCACAAAATGTGAGTGTCGTAATTTAACTCAAGCAAATATTTTCTATACTTCATGCATTTAACTTAACTGGTACGAGCCTTCGTGGCTTTACCCTCGCCCCCCCCCCCCCCCTCCCACCCCCACCCTCAGCTTCCGCCAGATAAACACCGTATAGTTCCCAGGCAAAATAATAGGGACGCTGCTTATCCAGGTTTAATCACTAAATCAGCCGGATGTGCTCGCCTAGTGCAGTCGAAAGTAGTTCTGTATTAAAGAGCGCTAATCTTTTTTTCTTTAAAAACTTTTTTTAATGCAGTTTCCTGTTATTATTTGGCTGTAACTGTATTCTGGACATGTTGTTGTTTCACTATGGAAGGGGCATGGAGACTCATTTACGCTATTATAACCTCCAGACAGTTTCAGGTGCTACTTGGGTGGTGGCAGAAACCAATGATCGGGGCTCCAGCAAAAATATGGAGAGTTTACAACGGAACTTGCAGAAACTCTGCAGGTGATAAGGTTCTAGACCCATTCTGCTTATTTGTATCTAGATGTAAATGGAGAGTGCGCCTGGAATACTCATTATTGTTGGCACCGTATAACGTTTTTTGCTGATGCGCCGTAAAAACCCAATTCAACTCAATTCAACTAGATACATTTGAGATACTAGGATGACCCTTATTCTCCTCTTCAAACTTGTCTTTATGACGTGAGTCCGAGACGGAAAAAAGCTAGAATTGCTATAACTTGTGAAATTGCCATAATTTTAAGAAACTTGATCTGTCCAATTAACTGTCAAACAGATTGTCTTAAGACGACGTTGAGTGGTTTGCCACGTCCAGACGATAGCGGTTAATGGAAGATTCGTGTATTTTTTATGAAAAATATGATTAATACAACAATTCTGGGTACTCTGAAACGGACAATAACTTCGAATTATCGCAATTATCGTCTGCTGTTTTCTTTGTAAATCGCGCTAAGATATACGATTCGGAACTCTTTGAAGAGTAAACACACCACTTTGATATTGATGTTTTTTCGTATGAAAGAAACTAATTGTGCAAATAATTGATTATTGTTGTAATTATTACTTTGGTAAATATATTAGACATTTTCCAGTCTGAGGAATAAGATATCTTTACACGTTTTTTAAGTATTTCTGACGTCAGTTGTCACGGTGATCGGGTAAGACTTGTGAACGTGTAAACTCTCCTTTCTCAGAAATGAGATTCCTGATGACAGAGACAAGACGTGTTTTCGTATAAAGGGGGAACATCGGTTGTTTTTTCTCAAAATATCTAAATTGTTAAAATGCTTCAGTTTTATGATAATAATGTCATATTAGTCCACATAGTGTGTCAACAACGTGTTCTTCAGTTCTAAAATGTTGAATTCACCATATCATTTGAATGAAATCGGGTTTATGTTAACCCTGGTGCGTAACCTAGGATACCACATACTACTTCCTTTTATATAATGAGTCTATTTAGGCTCATGTATTTGATGTGTTGGCCTTTAGAATAAGACAATCGCTATTTGTCAATTTAAAGTCGGACCCCTGGACCTATTGAAAAGCCTAATGTACACACTTTAAAGGCTCACAAGATGTTAGGCAAAAAAAAAGTGTGTTTCCTATTGCATGCTCTAAACAAATAGGGTAGGTCGGTAGGCATATTTTCTTTTATGGAGCAAGATATTGTGAGATTCTACATGTATTTATCTCATAAACCCCATACAATTTGATGATACAACTGAAAGTTTCTCTGTGATCTCAGTTTACCTCGATATATTGTGATAAATTATTGTTCAGAACAATTTATTTATTTTTTATTTATTTACATAAAACGTTTTAGGGTCGGCCCTTAAACATAGGGTCGGTCGGGCATCCGGTAACACATGTATTTTTTTTTTGCCTTATCAAACATTAAAATTACCACCTCGATTAATAAATAAAATATCATTTTCACTTTTAAACTGCTGGCATGCTTATAAATAAAAGGTAAATAAAAAGGTAATACCAATATTTGTTTTCGAGTTTTTTTCCCCAAAATTATATAAGGTATAAATAGTTTATTGGTGCAAAAAAAATCAACAATTAGTAATATGCAAAATAAGTTTGCTTCGAACTATTAAACAGTTAATTTAATAAAACAGTCAAGATTGGCACGAGTCCCTTTAACATGACTTTAACGCAGGTATTATTCGATAGCAACAAAATAAAAAGTTTATTGTTGACGTAAATACACGACAAGTTTGTTTGCAAGAATAGGTTGTGGATATCATTGATTTTTAACACGTGTTTAACCAAAACCTTGGTACATTATATAACTATTGTAGGTACATTATATAACTATTGTAGTACATTATATAACTATTGTAGGTACATTATATAACTATTGTAGGTACATTATATAACTATTGTAGGTACATTATATAACTATTGTAGGTACATTATATAACTATTGTAGGTACATTATATAACTATTGTAGGTACATTATATAACTATTGTAGGTACATTATATAACTATTGTAGGTACATTATATAACTATTGTAGGTACATTATATAACTATTGTAGGTACATTATATAACTATTGTAGGTACATTATATAACTATTGTAGTAACTATTGTAGGTACATTATATAACTATTGTAGGTACATTATATAACTATTGTAGGTACATTATATAACTATTGTAGGTACATTATATAACTATTGTAGGTACATTATAT
The DNA here is from genome assembly GCA_037043455.1 of Cyrtodaria siliqua. NCBI lineage: Eukaryota > Metazoa > Mollusca > Bivalvia > Adapedonta > Hiatellidae > Cyrtodaria > Cyrtodaria siliqua. The sequence goes on along the minus strand of JAWPHD010001564.1, from coordinate 289,452 downwards.
AACTATTGTAGGTACATTATATAACTATTGTAGTACATTATATAACTATTGTAGTACATTATATAACTATTGTAGGTACATTATATAACTATTGTAGGTACATTATATAACTATTGTAGTACATTATATAACTATTGTAGGTACATTATATAACTATTGTAGGTACATTATATAACTATTGTAGTAACTATTGTAGGTACATTATATAACTATTGTAGTAACTATTGTAGGTACATTATATAACTATTGTAGGTACATTATATAACTATTGTAGGTACATTATATAACTATCACAATAATATGAATTCAAATACTATTTACTAGAATGTACATCGAATCATAATAATGCACGCATTTCAATTCGTCACGTGATCTAGAACGTTTACACTTAAATGAATAACAGAAAACACGACCAATTAATGATATATTATGAGTAGATAATATTAGTATATATTTGTAAAAACATCCATTCAAATAACAAATATATACACGAGAAACAGGCGTTTGCAAGAAATAAAAAATTAAATTAAATTAAAACTAGTTTGCTTTGGTAAAGCTATAATTCATCTTTCATACAATATTATAGACAACACGTACTTTTTTTGAAAGGATATTATTTGTTTTCCATGAGCATCATAGCTGTCGGAGTCGTTGAAAAACTCGCCTTTCATGTAACCATAGCTGCTCTCTGACGGCGAGTTGGATGACGGCGTGTGTCTGTCGTTATCCGTCGGGGAGTTGCACATCGACTGCTCCTTATAGAAATTCAAAATCTCGGAGTGATGCAGGCTGGGATTTGGGACAGCCACGCTAGTCGGTAAGCCTGACTGGTTGACCGAGTTAAAACCCGTTATCAAACTTCTCTCGTGGTCGTAGACGGCTGCCAGAGACCCGTTATCGTGAAGAAGTGCGCGCGCAGCACGCGGAGACAGTCTCGTGTCGGTGACCTTTGTCCTCTTCTTTTTCGGTGTATTGACGACCAATGAGAGGGCCTCAGTTTGCTCTGGGGGAACAATCGGGCATGAGTAAATTGATGGTGCATGGAGGCTGCCAGGGAGGTAGAATGAAAGCGGAGGGTATCCGAGTGGAGGATGATGTGGAAAAGGCGGGCGGGGGAGCTCCGGAATTCCGCTCAATTTTGGTAATTCAAATGCACTGTGTCTATCTGGAATTCTGAAACCGTTATGGCTTAGTCTGTCCGGCATTTGTAAAATATGACTCAACGAGTGGTCCGTCGTTTGTTTTTTGTCTTGCTCATGTGGTCTGTTTGCTTGACTTGTGTGTGTTTCGCGTTCACCGTTTGATTGACTGTCTTTGGGTTTATAACAATTGCGTTTTTGAAAGAACTTTGCAAGCTCTTTATCCACAGTTGCACTAACTGCTTCTTCAATTTTTGATTTCAAGTTTGCTATTAGTTCATTGAGTTCTTTATCATCTAGATCCGCGACGCCTTGTGAAAGGCCTTTATTTGCACTAACAGTCTCACGTACGTGTTCGGCTATACTAAAATGGTCATCCGTGACCCTTTTATCTCTTGAGGTACATGGCGATTGTTTCTCAGGCTGACTAAGTTCCCGATGTTGCATTTCTTCAGCATGTCTTTGAGATAGATTAGCATAGTAGGCTTGCTGAAGCCTGTGAATATTGTCCATACCTCCCCCGTAACCATTTACGTTCATTTGCTTTGGTAAAGGTTCTTCATATTGTTTGAAATAGTTCCTCATTGCATTGAGCTGATTTAGTTGATGCCCTAAACTCCACAAGTCGTCTTCATAAGGATGTCCATCAAGTCTTCTAACTTTAGCTGTGGATTCGTGCTGCTGTGGTATATTCTGCTTTCGCTTCTGTTTCCTCACTTCGTTTATTCCATACATGGATTCCAGATCAGCAAATTGTGGAGGATGTTGCATTGAGGTTAAAATATTTTCCACACGAGCACGCTTGGTTTCTTTAGTTTCCGTAGGTATGTCACTAGATTCATTTTCGTCTGCTTCTGCGTCCGATTTTGCATCATCAACTTCAGTTTCATCGACACGACTTTGATCCAAGAAACTAGATTCCTCGTCACTTCCGGTTACCGAGCCCTGATCCGAACGTGCCGAGTGATCACGGTCTATTTCCCTTCCGGTCACCATTTTGTCACTGTCCAGTTTAAGAGACGCATTTTGACTATCCTGCATCATGGTGGCTCTGGCTTTTTCTACGTCATTAAATCGGTTTTCTTTGTTTTGCAAAATTTCCCTCAATATATGCGGTGCATCAGAAATTACAGTTTGATCTATATTTACCATTTTATTTGCTAATATGCGGCATGCCTCGGATAATAATTACGTCTCGTTATTGGCTCCCGGATTTTCACTGCGGTCATGCGAATCGGTATCCTCAGATTTTTACTACCTGGAATATTAAAACAAAGAGTTCAGAGGTGATAGTTAGTTAGCTCGCCCGTCACACTTATAGTCGTAACCATTTCGGTGTGAAAATAGTGTATATAGTTTTTATAAAGATTGACCCTATTCCTTATTGTTTACAAATGTGGTATTGTAAACATAGATAACATATTTATAGACAGCAAATATTCACATTAATTACAATCTGTCTGAAGCTGCACCTGATGTTCACTGTGTAAGTTATCTCTCGGTCCAACTGACCATCAGAACATCGGGAGGGAGGGAGGGAGGGAGGGAGGGAGGGAGGGAGGGAGGGAGGGAGGGACGGAGTAAGGAAGTAAGGAAGGAAGGAAGGAAGGAAGGAAGGAAGGAAGGAAGGAAGGAAGGAAGGAAGGAAGGAAGGAAGGAAGGAAGGAAGGAAGGAAGGAAGGAAGGAAGGAAGGAAGGAAGGAAGGAAGGAAGGAAGGAAGGAAGGAAGGAAGGAAGGAAGGAAGGAAGGAAGGAAGGAAGGAAGGAAGGAAGGAAGGAAGGAAGGAAGGAAGGGAAGGAAGGGAAGGAAGGAAGGGAAGGAAGGAAGGAAGGAAGGAAGGAAGGAAGGAAGGAAGGAAGGAAGGAAGGAAGGAAGGAAGGAAGGAAGGAAGGAAGGAAGGAAGGAAGGAAGGAAGGACGAGGTACTTGAATGATTAATTATTTGTGTTTAATCATATAAATGATACGTGTATAGCTTATCAAGAAATCTCGAGTAGCACTGGGAGTGGGTACTGGGGTAGGGGGTGGGGAAGTGGGTTAGGGATGGAGGTCTGCCAATGACGTGATTAGACAATACAACAAGAAAACAGGTCGACTTAGTACAAAGACCGACATTGTGGACGTTCTTATTCACGATCTTCCTGTTTTAGCACGTGTATGTGAGATTTATATTTTTATTTTAAATGCTTACGCATCTACCTGGACCTTGTCTTACGTATATCAAATGTGTCGCATATTATCATAAGATATGTCACTTTTAAATTTTACTAACAATTAAACAATTTCATCAAAGTCCATGCAGATTACGAGTATCTGATTATCAATATGTGCGTCAGAATTCATCCCGTACACTTTTTGTTATCTGCTTCTAAGAATGCAGTGGTTTCATCCCATTTACACCATCCAGCTTTCACACACTTTTAATACAACTAGGGATGGACACATTTTGAGATGTCTGTGGAGGAAAAATCATCAAGCAATATTATATTGTTTATACATTATTATTTAATATTGTAATTAACAAAAATGGCATTGACGCCAAATAGTATGCGGGTTTTTTTTTTGTACCGACGGTATAATATAATTAAACATTTTGGTGAGTGGGAAAGCAAGACGTTATTTGGGGAGAGTGTGGGAGGGATAGTGATACAATATGAGGACCTTCGTGGTTTGGGATATTCTCGCCCTCCATCCTTCTTTCTCCCCATCCTTCTTTTTTCCTTCCTTCTCGCCCTCCATCCTTCTTTCTATCTTCTCGCCCTCCGGCCATTCTTCTTTCTTCCTTCTCGCCATTCCATCCTTCTTTCTTCCTTCTCGCCATCCATCCCTCTTTCTTCCTTCTCGCCCTCCATCCTTCTTTCTTCCTTCTCGCCCTTACATCCTTCTTTCTTCCTTCTCTTAATTGTCTAACATTGTGCTCAATAATCATATGTGACTTATTGCATAATATGTACGTACTTTGTTACTTTGTAAGGTTTAGTTGGGATAGCCTCGACCCAAATATACCTATGACGAGGCTAATATATACTCGACCCAAATATACCTATGACGACGCTAATACAATTTCTTCTTCTATACAATCATCTTTGTCTCGGAAATACTCTAAATTGTTGATTTGATGTTAATATATATAAACATTCGTCTATGCGACATATCTTCTATAATTCATAATTATGCGACATATCTTCTATAATTCATAACTAATTAAGCGCATTAAATGTTATGCACGGCTGCACATTTCTATATAGAAAGCATCAACATACTTTATTAAGCAGCAATTCCCTTGCCTAAATTCTTTTAAAACGTTTTTGTTTTTACGGATCAGGGTCTGCCTTAAAGTGAATTAATTAAAAAGTTAATTTAATTACCTCGATCTACTAAACTCGTGCTGCAATCGGTGTCTGTTTAAATTACAAAACGTGAGAAAAAATTGCACCAATAGTCAATATTCATATAATGTATCGCAAATGCGAAGCTGTTAAAACTGCCGATCCAATAAAATACTAACAATCATGAAAAAATCGATTCGTTAATTGGTGTAAAATCTACTTAAGACATGTTCCGCGTGTGTTCTGTCAACAAACATCTCCAGACAGAATGGGCGAGAAAAAATAATAAAAGGGTAATTGATTGAATGGTTCACACATTTTGTCCGACTTGATCAATGTAGATTAAAGGCGTGTGGGCGATCGTGGACTTCAGTATACAAGCGTTTAAATAAATTCATAAATATATTTCTTTACCTGCTTAAATCATGAAACAAAAAAATAATATATCTTATATAAAACAGAAAGAATTTTTTTTCGTATACGTTCGGTGGTCGAATGTATGTGAACATAATTGCATATAATGTGTGAAAAATTTAGATATAAATGCATTTCCCACCCGCCTTCAAATCTAAACAAACAACTAGGCTTTTGTTTGGCACAAAATTATTTTGCGTGATTGTAGAAATTCAGTCGCATATTTATGTGTCGCCAGTTGATTTGTTGTTTTATACTGCGCTGTTTGTTTGTTTATAATTCTTGTTTACATTATCTAAATACAATCATTCACGTAATATCATATTTCAAATTAAAGTTGTTTTATGGTGATATATTACCGCACACAAAAAAACAGAACATAAATTAAAAAAAGATGATGTAATAAACCATTATACCGTGCACCACACGGTAGATAATTTACTTAAATTACCGTGCGTTTGAGAAATGTCATTATGAAGGAATGTCGTTATGACGATACATTATTTGCTCGTTCTTTCTTTATATAATACGAAGGTGTGTTTTTTTCGTAAACTATAATATCACTATTTTTATAATTCAACTCGCCAAAGCTCGTTAAATATAAACACAGAATTAACTCGAACTTCAAATGTACATATGCGAAATTAATCCTCAAAAAGATAATCCTCAAATGTATAACTATATTCCCTGAGACCGAATAGTGAGATTTTCAGAAAATCGTTTGTCTATTCCGCGGCTCTAAAGTGTGGAACTCACTTCCTTACCATATATATAAAAAATGTCCAATCTGTTAATAATTTCAAAACATTGTATTTACAGTGGATTAACCAACCCACATATTAGTAAGTCTTGCAACTCTTTGAGTTTTTTCCATTACTGAATAGTGAATATACTAAAAAAAACACTTTAAAATATATTTCCCCTTTTTTTGTGGGGGCGGGGGTGGATGGGGTGGGGGAGGGGGTACATATTGAATACATTGTAAATATGTATATTGTTGAGGGCCTCACGGAAGATTGACTAGTTTCAAGTGAGTTTTCTTTTATACGTAAAATCCTTATTAATACTTTCAGTGGTCAAGAAAAGAAAGACATGGAAAAGAAGATTATAATAAATCAACAACTTTAATAGATGTTTAATACCCTCGTCGATACAGTAGTCTGATATTTATTTTGGCATCAACATGGTTTGGTAATCAACTTTAACTTTTTCACAGAATGGCTAAAGCTTAAAGGTAAATGACGGATAAAAGCAAAATAACGGTGCATGAAGTCAATCACAGATGACAGTGCGTGAACTTTCAAGACTCGACCGACAGTGTGTGACAGTGAGTAACAATGTGATGTGTGTGGGGGTGGGGTGGGATGATGGTGGGGTCGAGTTGGAGGGGTGAGAGAGGTAATTGTTTTCATTGGATATCAAAATGTATTCTTATCATAACACAAATTCTACAAAAAAATGAAAAGCAAAATAGTAATAGTATCAATAGAATTAATAAAAACAGTTCGTACACTCGATTTGAAGATATTATTTATGCGACACTATCTTCTTTTAGGCTAATTTTTGGTACTAGTACCGCCGAATACAACATTTAACGAGGGTTCCTTCAGTTTAATAGTTATAAAACGTTTATTAATGGCTCATTATTTACGTACGGATACATGTATAATAACTATGCATTTAAATAAATCACATCTAAATTAAACGCCGTTTTTTATAGAGATTATAGGAGACGATTAGGATACGGTTTAGATATATCACGAACTTATTTTACAATTATTATCATAAACGTATATATTTCGGCCAATGCAGAAATCATATATAATATATAAAATTGTTAAACGTTGAACAGTCATTGCTAATCGCCCGTATGTGTAATATCACCATGCTACTCATACGGTTAAAATGCCATTATAATAAAGTGTGACTTTTACAAATATGTACCAGGAGAAAATTCAGTCCATCTTATAAGGGAAATATAAAATGGAGCTAAAAGCATTTATCTCACCAGGCCATACCTATTGTGAACTGATTAACAATAACTGTTCAGAAAGTACATGTCACATTTAAATTAAATATACATTCAATTCAACCAGTTAAAGGCAAATTAACTCAATAGAACCGTGAGAATAAATCCTTACAAACGTTTTCAAATTATAATGTTCAATACCTTATCGCGAATAATTATTCAAATTAACGTAGCATTACTTTATTTCCTATTAAACACTGCGCTTTCCATAACATGGGTAGGTATAGTGAGGCAAATATATACAGTTATAGTACCGATGTTCATTTATAAATGCGGCTATACTTTTTTATCGATTTAACGGAGATAATTATAAGCTATTTTAATTATTTTTTAAAAATGTTATGTGTAAGGTAATTGGTTAATTTGATACGCTTTTGGTGGTTATGTTCTAAATGTTCGAATGCGCGTTATCATTCCTTAAATGGTATGTATGTTTTATTCTATAAATAGAATGGCCAGAATAATATGAAATTCAAGGGAAAAACCAACAGCAACACGAAAACCAGAGCAACAGGATTTCGGCGTTTTTTCACCACCTTGATTGACAATCCCAATTTCTCATCTAAAGAAAAAACTAACACGTCTACAATTTCATAAAACAATCCCGACAATATAAGATATGGGAAGTTAGCGCGGACTTCATAGTTAGGCATTTAGGGTTAGAGTTAGGTTTATGTATATACGTATACGCTTGAATAAAAATTTCATTAACATAATAATATATATTATATACAGGCAAAACTACTCATGTTTAATAATATGAAACACTAAACTATAGCAATCCAAACCTGTACATACGATTTAATGCATCTAGTATATAATAAAGAAATGTAGGAATAACACAATAGATGGAACATTGTGCATTTTTAATTTACAAGAGCCCATTGGTTCCAATTTTCCGATGCCATTGCTTAACCAGCTTCAAAAATAAAATATAAGGTAATATATGTTATACTGTTAATCTATATCTGAAAATAACTAGCGTTACAAACAGAATTTAATATAATAATTCTATTTTTCTTTATATAAAACAAAATTAAACCTGACAATATAATTTCCAATGACCTTACTATCTTAACCATATAATACTGTTATTGTCTCTATATATAACATATAACATACTAAACCTGGCAATACAATATCAAATCATCCCACCAGCTATGAAAATATACACTATAATAATGAGTTATTGACTTTATATATAACATATAACATAGTAAACCTGGCAATACAATATCAAATACTATATAATATAATAATGATGCCATTGTCTTATATATAATATAATAATGATGCCATTGTCTTTATATATAATATAATAATGATGCCATTGTCTTATATATAATATAATAATGATGTTATTGTCTTTATATATAATATAATAATGACGGTATTGTCTTTATATACACTATAATAATGATGTTATTGTCTCTATACTCGTATATAACATATAACATAGTAAACATGACAATACAATATCAAATCATCCCACCAGCTATGAAAATATATAATATAATAATGATGTTATTGTCTTTATATATAATATAATAATGATGGTATTGTCTTTATATATAATAATTATGGTATTGTCTTTATATATAATATAATAATGATGCCATTGTCTTATATATAATATTATAATGATGTTATTGTCTTTATATATAATATACTAATGATGGTATTGTTTTTATATATAATATAATAATGATGCCATTGTCTTTATATATAATATAATACAGCAATGTAATGTCACATCATATAATCAGCTTAAAATAATATAATATAACAATGTTATTTTACTTATATATAACACAGGAAGCTGGCATTACATTGTAACATCAATTAACCAGCTTTAAACATATAACATAATAATGTTATTGTCCATTAACGAGGCAATAAAAAACAAAGACATAAATAATTCACGAAAATAAAATTTGATTTTTGACAAAATTCTAAATCTGACATCAAACGCTAAAATAATTTTCCAAAAGTAGGACTATGTAATCAGTATGGCTTTGTGTATTACTACTAAGGTACAGATATGACAGAGCAATTACACATGCTGTAAATGTTCACATTTATATTACATATGTTTTCCTCTTTTTGAAATAATTTATTTTCAAAAAAAACGCTATTAAGTGCATAAGTGATGAATTTATTAAAAATACGATGACAATGACTAATCAACGAATGAGTAATAAAAGCAATATGGATCGTAATAAACATGCAATGATTATATTTGATCTTGGACATAGCTCAACTTCTTACACAGTATGTGCTTTAATATTCAAATAAATAAATCGTTAAATTCTTACCAAGTTCTTTCTGTTTTTCAAAAGCTTCCGTTATGAGTTTCTTCGGTGTAAACGCACTGACTTATCACCATTCATTTGAATTAATTTAAACAATGCATTAAATACAATAATAAATATTTAAGCGACAAAATTCACTGTTCGAAGTTTTAAACCCTTATCCACTGCGAAGTATCAAAGCGATACTTTAACGTTTTTATTTTCACTCTGTCCCACTTACAATGCACAATTTCACTTGTACTTTGATTTCAAGACGAAGATTAAATATATGAGATTAAACGACGGTGTCTAAAAAGGCGTGACAAAGATAATACAAGTCGCGTGCCACAAACCACGCCTCCTATCATCCGTCGCGTGGACCTTCGGCTCTTTTCGTAACCTAAGCTCCGCCCACTATTACATTCGGCACGCGCCCCTCGGCTTTTATCGGAGATCGATAAAGTGAACAACAGCGAAGGAGAGATAAATATTGGATGATATGATATTAACGCGAATAACAGATATAAGATTGACGGATAAACACAACACAGATTTGGTTACAGCTGTTCTGTCGTGACATTTGCTTTTATTGTAGCGCACTGTAACGAATATGTCGTTTTCAGTAATTTAAATATGGCTAAAAGGCACAGCGGAACATCGGTTACACTTAAGTTATGCAACACGTTGACAACCGAGTACAGGTGTCTTGAGAAACGAGCCCAAGTATCGTACACCGCTTGTTTTTGACACTGCAAATCCTCATTTTCCATTGTTAGCGCGGTTAATTACGCTTGATACAGTTTAATGCCCCGGCTCTTGCATGGAATTATTATAATTTGACAGTGCAATTATGTATAACAGGACAAAGGGAGATAACTACATATATAACGTTGAATAAATATTTAAATCCATCGCAATTTTCAATTTTGTTTAACATTATGATTTTAAGATGAAACAGACGTTAACAGACGTATTTGATGAGAGCCGATGTCCGTATGAACAAAATACTAATCGATGTTGCGTTGCTGCTGTATGTCAAGTATTTTTTTACAGATCGACCACGTCGCAATTCGCAGCAATCTTTGTATACTTTTCTATGTGACCATGGTGACCGTTTAGCAAACACATAACGAACATGTAATCGTATTTTGTTTTCCTTTTGCTTAAACATTTGTCTAATTACGGTTAATATTATGTATGTGCGGATTCAGACGTCCCCTCAATCCGGCAAGCATATGTTAAAACTATGCTTGCCGAATTTTAGGGGGTGGGGTTGACCGGTTCCACCTCTTGGATCCGCCCTTGTATAAAGTAATTAACCGTTAATGTCACATAAATAAAGTCCCTTATCAAACCTCGTTAATGTTGGCTATAACACATGTTGTACATGAATACGATGATTAAGATCTTTATGATAAAGATGTTTCATACATTTATAGATGTTAATGATATAGATACTCAGGATGCGTCAACTTGATATAGGCATATACTAACATGAGATTGATGAAGTTGTGTTTGTGTCTATAATTTATACTCCCCATTTTTACTTATAGATGTCGGGAGGTATACAGTACTGGTTCTTCCCAGGAAAACGTGGGTGGTCTGCCTGCATCTCAAACAAATCGAACGTCATATATTACCTAAAATGTGCTGAAAATGTCGTAAAACACTTTTCAGCCAACCTGACTTTTTATAGTATATATCCTGAACCAAGCAACAAACTCTCCATCGCTGTAGTGGCCAGCGGGAAGCCCGGAACCGCGGAGACAATAGCATGAAAAATGAAATGGGTTAACGTCCCGTTAACACATTGAAGTATGTTATTGAGACAGAAACCTGGCAGAGAGATGAGATGAAGGATGAAGGGGGCGAACCAACGTGGTGCGGCGGTCTGCAGCTCTAAAGACAAGGCATTATCCATTAGTTTAATAATATTTTATTACAGATATGTTACAATACATCAATTCAACATCACAGTATTCATAGAAACATATGCAAATGGATTGAACTACAAGTTATTACAACATTAGTTACAGTTCTCTCCATTGTGGCTGAAAAAGTGTATATGATTATCGGTTTGAAATTGTAACAATATATTTAAATATAAATTTGATACAGAAAAACGAAGAAAAAAAAATAATATAATAAAATAATTATAAAAAAAAAAAAAAATCCAAAAATGCAAACCATTATCCATTAGTGATGCATTTTAATTTTATAATGTAAATAATAATGACGATAGTTAATATTTGTATTTATCGAAGAGAGCATATTTGGCTTACAGCAAGCTATGGTCCTCAAACTAAATATATTTACAGTATGTACACACAATGTTATGTGTGGCTTAAAACATTTTCAGAAAATGAATCATATCACAGACATATTAATAAACAGATAGGAAACTTCCTATCTTAACCAATGAAGTAACCAAAATATCACGTGGCACCATAACTTTTCCTTTTATCTTCTCTCTCAATTATTCACCAATTTGATGAGAATACATCCAAAAGATTCATAGTGAATAGCAAAATGGTATTATAATAATTTATGTTTATTTTCAAAATAAGAAAGTGTATAAAAAAAAATGTAAAGCTTAAAATGTCATCATTTTCGTTTTTCTCTTAAAAATCAATGTTTTGACAAAGTCAAAGTTTCCACCAAACTCTTTTTTTGCTCTCAATGTAAGAGAAAACAAAATACTATCATTGGAAAGAAAATTAAATTTGTGATAGTATTTGGCTTGAATGAAACTTGTATCTATAAAACTCTTCATGATATGTGTGTTTAAAGTTGGGAAATATTTTGTGAAATTTTCGAACTGTGCCACTTGAAATTTACACAATTTTCATAGTGTCCAATCTATTTGTTATTAGGTCTGTGATAATATACAAAAAGAACAACTCACAATTTGTGATAAGACGAATAAACAGATGAGCTTTAAAATATGATAAACATCAGTTTACAGTGATAACGCAATACTACAAACACTGCTTTAAAATGATAATGCATGTTAAACATTTAGTAGTTTATTAAGCAAAACACGAAGTTTTACACTGTTTAAATAAAGTCCACATCCCGCCATCAACTAGCATATTTTACAACAGATATACTATATATATATACACAACAAATATACTATATATATAAATACACAACATATATACTATATATATATACACAACAGATATACTATATATATATATACACAACAGATATACTATATATATATACACAACATATATACTATATATATATACACAACAGATATACTATATATATATACACAACAGATATACTATATATATATACACAACACATATACTATATATATATACACAACAGATATACTATATATATATACACAACATATATACTATATATATATACACAACAGATATACTATATATATATATACACAACATATATACTATATATATATACACAACAGATATACTATATATATATATACACAACATATATACTATATATATATACACAACAGATATACTATATATATAATACACAACAGATATACTATATATATATACACAATAGATATACTATATATATATACACAACAGATATACTATATATATATATACACAACAGATATACTATATATATATACACAACAGATATACTATATATATATATACACAACAGATATACTATATATATATACACAACAGATATACTATATATATATACACAACAGATATACTATATATATATACACACAACAGATATACTATATATATATACACAACAGATATACTATATATATATATATACACAACAGATATACTATACATATATACCGTTTGTACGTTTATGAACCTAATTTTGAGAATCCAAACTTTATAGACACAATACAAAACGGCTTTAACCAGCCGAATCAAACCCAAAACTGGAGCTTCGAATAAGAGTAACCAACTCGTAATTCATTTTACGCATATTCAATCACAGGTATTTTAATGATGTCATAAGATACACTTTTATAAAAAAATAAATAAAAAAAAACAGGAAAAGTAAAGGTAATATTCTGATATGTGTGATATTAATACATATAGGTACTTAAAATATCACACCGTCAATGAAAGCTGTCGGAAAAAACATCACCAAACATCACCAAACCTGATAGTTTTCTACACATGGACCTCGGCTTTAAAAAAGCCATTAGCCATACAGGTCTTTGGTACAACGTCACGTGACATATTGTTACTGGTACCATGTGTTTAAATACATAATAGAGAAAAAAATGCATAACAGCAATGCCAACACGGCAGTAACAGCAATGCCAACACGGCAGTAACAGCAATGCCAACACGGCAGTATAACAGCAATGCCAACACGGCAGTAACAGTGCCAACACGGCAGAAGTGTACTTTTCTCTTCCCGCTTAAAAAAATAATCAGGATTCTTTTTAATGTGTTTACTGGATAGCATTTTATAACTGATTTTTTTTCCACAACAGACGCGCGTTTACAATCCCATTGGCAGCTCTACTTGTGAGGACGTGTCGATTGTTACGGATGGTGGGAGATATTCAGTTCTGGTTGTTACGGATGGTGGGAGATATGCAGTTCTGGTTGTTACGGATGGTGGGAGATATACAAGTTCTGGTCGTTACGGATGGTGGGAGATATGCAGTTCTGGTTGTTACGGATGGTGGGAGATATACAGTTCTGGTTGTTACGGATGGTGGGAGATATACAGTTCTGGTTGTTACGGATGGTGGGAGATATACAGTTCTGGTTGTTACGGATGGTTGGAGATATACAGTTCTGGTTGTTACGGATGGTGGGAGATATGCAGTTCTGGTTGTTACGGATGGTGGGAGATATACAGTTCTGGTTGTTACGGATGGTGGGAGATATGCAGTTCTGGTTGTTACGGATGGTTGGAGATATACAGTTCTGGTTGTTACGGATGGTGGGAGATATACAGTTCTGGTTGTTACGGATGGTGGGAGATATTCAGTTCTGGTTGTTACGGATGGTGGGAGATATTCAGTTCTGGTTGTTACGGATGGTGGGAGATATTCAGTTCTGGTTGTTACGGATGGTGGGAGATATGCAGTTCTGGTTGTTACGGATGGTGGGAGATATGCAGTTCTGGTTGTTACGGATGGTGGGAGATATACAGTTCTGGTTGTTACGGATGGTGGGAGATATTCAGTTCTGGTTGTTACGGATGGTGGGAGATATACAGTTCTGGTTGTTACGGATGGTGGGAGATATGCAGTTCTGGTTGTTATGGATGGTGGGATATATGCAGTTCTGGTTGTTACGGATGGTGGGAGATATGCAGTTCTGGTTGTTACGGATGGTGGGAGATATTCAGTTCTGGTTGTTACGGATGGTGGGAGATATACAGTTCTGGTTGTTACGGATGGTGGGAGATATGCAGTTCTGGTTGTTACGGATGGTGGGAGATATACAGTTCTGGTTGTTACGGATGGTGGGAGATATACAGTTCTGGTTGTTACGGATGGTGGGAGATATACAGTTCTGGTTGTTACGGATGGTGGGAGATATGCAGTTCTGGTTGTTACGGATGGTGGGAGATATACAGTTCTGGTTGTTACGGATGGTGGGAGATATGCAGTTCTGGTTGTTACGGATGGTGGGAGATATACAGTTCTGGCTGTTACGGATGGTGGGAGATATACAGTTCTGGTTGTTACGGATGGTGGGAGATATACAGTTCTGGTTGTTACGGATGGTGGGAGATATGCAGTTCTGGTTGTTACGGATGATGGGAGATATGCAGTTCTGGTTGTTACGGATGGTGGGAGATATACAGTTCTGGTTGTTACGGATGGTGGGAGATATTCAGTTCTGGTTGTTACGGATGGTGGGAGATATACAGTTCTGGTTGTTACGGATGGTGGGAGATATGCAGTTCTGGTTGTTACGGATGGTGGGAGATATGCAGTTCTGGTTGTTACGGATGGTGGGCGATATACAGTTATGGTTGTTACGGATGGTGGGAGATATACAGTTCTGGTTGTTACGGATGGTGGGAGATATTCAGTTCTGGTTGTGCCCAGGCATGTGAGTTGTCTGTCTCCACTACTTACAATCGACCGTCTTACATAGCCTAAAATGTGCTGAAAATGAAATTAAACACCAATGACCATGGCGCATTATAGCAGGGTCTAAACGCCTCAATACCACTATACAACCGCGACCACCTGATGCGTGTACGACATTAAGAACAGAACAGGACAGAACAGAACATATCTTTTATTTAACTTGTACATACGTACATCGTTATATATAGATACATACATTTTCATGCATAATAAGTCAAGTGATTTTGTCTAAAGTACATTTCCTATGAGCAATATTAATATTAAATAACTGATACATGAGAATGAAAATACAAAAGAGCTAAACATTGTTTAATTAATCAAGATTGTATTCCTTACAGCTAAAGCTGTACTAATATATTTAGCTAACTTAATAACAAAATAACCAGAACTACAAGAAAAACGTCCTAACTTGACTGTTCACTTGCCCAAATCAGTACCATAACTATATGTAAAACATGCATAATCTATCTCAAGGTTACATTGCACCATTGATTTTCCCTCTTTGTTTTATATAGGACGAATGTATATCAAGAGATAAAAAATGCGCATTTTTCACCGTAGAAAATTTTAAAAAACATATCAATCAAACGACCGAGCGTCCACCAATATAAAAATGCAATAAAAACAGGGGGTCATGTATCATGTAAGAACAAGCCAATCTGTTGAATGACGTCACGTTCTATTTTGACACGTCACAGATAGATTTACCCCATTTCTACTTTCGCTTTACTGTCTATGTCAATTATAATTAAATATCTCAAACAAACACTAATCAATGTTCACAATACATCATTTGGCTCAATTATAGGTAATAACAACAAAAAGCAATCAAAAGTATGCATTTTGTATCACTAGTAAGGCAGGGAAACGTTTTTTATTAGGCACTATTTGACTATACACCACGGAAGCACAAACGCAATGGTGCAATGTAACCTCAAACAGTATAGAGACAGGCCAAGGAAGTTAACTGAGAAACAATACCAACCATATGGAGGTAATGATAAATATAATTCGATAATATCACAGATAAACTACGTACATTGTGTACAATATGCACACGATAACAGAACACCTCTGGGTATCAGTCAATGTACCTGCAATTGGTCGTCGATCACTTAGTATCGATAAAGGCTCAGGGTGGGTTTACTTTAAAGGGGATGAATGTTTTTGTAAGGTTTGTCGTCACGTGGCCCGTTATGACACATTTTGAATCTGGGCTATTGTGTACGTGTGGGTTTGAATACACTATACCAACTTTGCCACACATAAGAATCTTATGTGATTCTCATATGATACTTATTATATGATACTTGTTATATGATACTTGTTATATGATACTTATTATATGATACTTGTTATTTGATACTTGTTATATGATACTTGTTATATGATACTTGTTATATGATACTTATTATATGATACTTGTTATATGATACTTGTTATTTGATACTTATTATATGATACTTATTATATGATACTTGTTATATGATACTTGTTATATGATACTTATTATATGATACTTATTATATGATACTTATTATATGATACTTGTTATATGATACTTGTTATATGATACTTGTTATTTGATACTTATTATATGATACTTATTATATGATACTTGTTATATGATACTTGTTATATGATACTTATTATATGATACTTATTATAATACTTATTATATGATAGTTGTCATATGATACTTATTATATGATACTTATTATATGATACTTGTCATATGATACTTATTATATGATACTTATTATATGATACTTGTTATATGATACGTGTTATATGATACTTATTATATGATACTTATATAAAAGGAGCAGAGCATAATTCTTATATAAAACCTATCATATAAGAATCATATAAGTATCATATGAGTATACATTATGAGTATACATTATGAGAATCATATGAAAATGTGTGTTTTAAAGATGAAGCTTTCATGAATTTATTCTTATAAAGATTTTCTAAGCGCACTATTTTTCCGAGGTGTAAGAGGATGGCAATGGAGTAGAAGTACTAGTATATTTTATTAAAGACAAATTAATAGTATTTATAAGACCGTGTCGATTGCTTTTCATCAGTATTTGCAAACACATGTACTTGTGTAAAACACATGGCATGCCTCGATGTAGTTCCGTTTGGAAAATTTACCACATTCAGCATTAATATATCTGTATTATTGTTTTGTTTTTAAATAGATGTATGTCTGCCTCTGTATGTTTATATAGTCAGACATACCAATTTAGAATACGTAAGAAAAACAGTCACATTTTCTCATGATATCGCAGTTCCTATTTCCGTATTGTGTTAACATGTCACTCTTCTAACTATAAATAAGGGTATGAACGCTGCAGAATCGCTTGTTATTGTTTTTGACACCACATCAAATATAGCCGTTTGTATGCAAAAACTGCTAATATATAAATAATAAATCCCTAACTTTTTATGGGAAAGTCGTGGAAATTAATAGCGACGTTAAGAGGTGAGAAAAAAGGTCCTGGGAAATAGAGAAGAAATTATTGGGAGACAATAAACTGTTCTCCGCGCAATTGTTTGTATAACTAATTCGTGTAATTAGATGCTACGAAAGGTGAAAGCAGTTATTCGCGATCATGATTAATTGTGTTGACGGTTGAAGAAAAATCAATTAATTTATTCTTTGTCAATGAGAACACCAACGACGGCAGCTTGTGCGGATACAGACGGACAAACACACGTTCTACGTACATAAACTAACATTTGATGTAAACGAGGATGATATATACTTGTTCTTATATAAATATAATGATTAAGAAACTGTCACAAAAAACGCTTCACTTCGTACATTTTTTTAAAGTTAAAAAAGAAGTAGTTAATAATGCGTAAAAAAATTAGGCTTTCACGACGCCAAAAAAAGAATGACGGTCAGAATGAACATATTGCACAACCTATAAGAGAAACCAAGGCCGGTTCAAGTGTGTGAACCCCAAAATCCGGCAAGCATATTTTTTAACTATGCTTGTCAGATTTAAGGTGGCGAGAGCCGGGTCAACTTATAGTCATCATCGGAGTTATTGACTAAACTATTCAACGCCAACTACGCGCCTGCCGATGGTGATGCTTGTGAAATTATTTCACGTATTGAAATCGGCTGATTTAGAATATAGAATAGAAATGGAAGCTAATCGAGCATTTGTCATTAGGCCTATTTTCGGGCAAAGTGAAATATATATTAAACCGTTTGGAGGGACATGCTTTATTATGACAACTGACGAGATATCTCTTCATTCCAGTATTTAATCTAACTACGATCCTTCTTAGTCATAATCCCAAATTATGAACTTAATTTTGTGAAATAAATTTACAGTAATGAAGAAAATACCTAAAATGACAGAATAGATCAAATGCCCAAAGAAAATACTCCAAATACTACCAAAGGAAATGTAAGGAATGGTAGACGGTTATATATTGACGAACAAAACCGTACTTTCCATGTTCTGTTTAGTGTAATCTATTTTACACTATTTTGAATATCTGTTCTGTTCTATTCTATCCAAAAATATGGCAGAATCAAGTTTTTTTAGATACCGAGCCCATCGTCCTATCATATTTGCAATTTAGAACCGTTTTCAATTCAGAATGGTCCTAATTCCAGTAAATTTCAATTTTTTCTTGCATAAGTAGCGGATCCGGAGTGGGTGGGTGGGGGAGCCGAGGGATTAACAGCAGAAAAAACGGGTAAAAACCGGCGCTCCCAGGAAAAAAATGGCTGCGGACTGAAAAAACACACGCTATCACCCGACGCCGGGAGGTAAATGACGGCGGCGGTCAAAACTGCCACCCCTAAACTGAAATCATGTAGCCGCCCAGAGCAGAACATTAAATGTGTATTCCACACCATTTTTGGTAATACATGGGGACATCGCGTTTAATTATTAAAAATCTGTAACCTAACCATTTATTGTTCTACTTACAGTTGCAAAGTTCGATATATTATCTACCATTAACACAATTCACAAATCCATACAAACTAGTTGTGAAGTGCGGCGTTCCGTTGGAACGCACTACACAAATTTGCCACACTTCGCAACTGCCACACTTCGCAACTCGTAGTTGAGAAGAACGACATACTGCAGCAACGCACTACGCAACTGTGCCACACTTCGCAACCGAGTTGTGACACTTCGCAACCGAGTTGTGAAGTTCGGCACAGTTGCGTACTGCGTTGCTACAGACCTGTTTCTCGAAAAAAGAAATATAGCTATAACCATAAAAGGTATAAAATGTGACATACATTTGAAATTAAAGTGTTCAACATGTAGGTCAAGGTGACATACTTATTTATGATTAAAGAAAGCAAATTGAAATTTGTTATTCATGATCGTTGTGTTCCAAGATTGACATTTATATATTTGACCATGAGATTTAAATGCCAGGTTCATAAGGTAAACTGCTAAATGAGTTTATACAGTGACGAATTCACGACGTAAAGTTATTTTGCAATTTGGTCAGAGATATAAAACGTATGTCAGTTAAAAGTAGGTAACTATGACAGTGACAAAAAAGTACTTTCTCGTTGTTTAAAATATTAAATGTTTAATGTAACCTGCCTATACTAACTGGAATATAAGGTGACCTTGATTCAAAAAGAAGGTCAACAGTATATCAATATCATCCACATTTTTCATTTTGAAAAAAAAAGACACACTACGCACTAGTAGACTCGCACTTTATAATAAAACCCGAAATTTCTAAAATGTATTAGGATGTCATTAGTTATTACAAGGTGAAATGCTAAATGCGTTGGTAATGGTATATATAGAACAGACAGTGTGTAGTAGATCGACGGCATTTTTTTCTATGTTTCTTCACTCCAGCTTTTAGATGGTGGTAGGGTAGGGCATGTTCTTTGCGCGACCACACGATGACAATCCTTGCATCTCTGTACTACACCACACGATGACAAACCTTGTATATCTATACTACGCCACACGATGACAAACCTTGCATCTCTATACTACACCACACGATGGCAAACCTTGCATTTCTATACTACGCCACACGATGGCAAACCTTGCATCTCTATACTACACCACACGATGACAAACCTTGCATCTCTATACTACATCACACGATGACAAACCTTGCATCTCTATACTACACCACACGATGACAAACCTTGTATCTCTATACTACACCACATGATGACAAACCTTGCATTTATATACTACACCACATGATGACAAACCTTGCATCTCTATACTACACCACACGATGACAAACCTTGCATCTCTATACTACACCACACGATGACAAACCTTGCATCTCTATACTACGCCACACGATGACAAGCCTTGCATCTCTATACTACGCCACACGATGACAAACCTTACATCTCTATACTACACCACACGATGACAAACCTTGCATCTATAAACTACACCACACGATGACAAACCTTGCATCTCTATACTACACCACACGAGGACAAACCTTGCATCTCTATACTACGCCACACGACGACAAACCTTGCATCTCTATACTACACCACACGATGACAAACCTTGTATCTCTATACTACACCACGCGATGACAAACTTTGCATCTATATACTACACCACACGATGACAAACCTTGCATCTCTATACTACGCCACACGACGACAAACCTTGTATCTCTATACTACACCACACGATGGCAAACCTTGCATCTCTATACTACGCCACACGATGACAAACCTTACATCTCTATACTACACCACACGATGACAAACCTTGCATCTATATACTACACCACACGATGACAAACCTTGTGTCTCTATACTACACCACACGATGACAACCTTGCATCTATATACTACACCACACGATGACAAACCTTGCATCTCTATTCTACACCACACGATGACAAACCTTGCATCTATATACTACATCACACGATGGCAAACCTTGCATCTCTATACTACGCCACACGATGACAAACCTTACATCTCTATACTACACCACACGATGACAAACCTTGCATCTATATACTACACCACACGATGACAAACCTTGTGTCTCTATACTACACCACACGATGACAAACCTTGTATCTCTATACTACACCACACGATGACAACCTTACATCTCTATACTACGCCACACGATGACAAACCTTGCATCTATATACTACACCACACGATGACAAACCTTGTGTCTCTATACTACACCACACGATGACAACCTTGCATCTATATACTACACCACACGATGACAAACCTTGCATCTCTATTCTACACCACACGATGACAAACCTTGCATCTATATACTACACCACACGATGACAAACCTTACATCTCTATACTACACCACACGATGACAAACCTTGCATCTATAAACTACACCACACGATGACAAACCTTGCATCTCTATACTACACCACACGAGGACAAACCTTGCATCTCTATACTACGCCACACGATGACAAACCTTGCATCTCTATACTACACCACACGATGACAAACCTTGTATCTCTATACTACACCACGCGATGACAAACTTTGCATCTATATACTACACCACACGATGACAAACCTTGCATCTCTATACTACGCCACACGACGACAAACCTTGTATCTCTATACTACACCACACGATGGCAAACCTTGCATCTCTATACTACGCCACACGATGACAAACCTTACATCTCTATACTACACCACATGATGACAAACCTTGCATCTATATACTACACCACACGATGACAAACCTTGTGTCTCTATACTACACCACACGATGACAACCTTGCATCTATATACTACACCACACGATGACAAACCTTGCATCTCTATTCTACACCACACGATGACAAACCTTGCATCTATATACTACACCACACGATGACAAACCTTGCATCTCTATACTAACCACCACACGATGACAAACCTTGCACCTCTGTACTACACCACACGATGACAAACCTTGCACCTCTGTACTACACCACACGATGACAAACCTTGCATCTTTATACTAACCACACGATGACAAACCTTACAGCTATATAAGGTTAAACCTATACAGAGTAAAGCTTACATGTCTTTTTCCTTTTTGGGGGCAGGCCATCCATTGTTGTCCTGGGTGGAACCAATCCTATATAGCTTTCACCACCCGTAAGAATTGACAGTCTCACTAATCGAGCCCCCAGTGGGATTCGTACCCGCAGCATTGAGAAACGAGAATCTTTCAAACGCTTTTTAGCTTCAAATAAAGGGATGAATATTGACAATATACTATTAAATCATCGACTTAAGTGGTATGCAAGTCAATAAGAACGCAACATCCACCTATCAGTTGAGAGGAAAGTTGGACATTTACATTGGGTTATGTTATATTCATTGTAGATGCTATGATGTATACAAATGAATGCTGCCAGCAGGGAAATCATGCCTTACATACACGAGCTGCAGACTTCTGGCCAGCGTTGGTTCAAGCCCTGGCGTGGTATACACGAGCTGCAGACTTCTGGCCAGCGTTGGTTCCGGCCCTGGCGTGGTATACACGAGCTGCAGACTTCTGGCCAGCGTTGGTTCAAGCCCTGGCGTGGTATACACGAGCTGCAGACTTCTGGCCAGCGTTGGTTCCAGCCCTGGCGTGGTATACACGAGCTGCAGACTTCTGGCCAGCGTTGTTTCCGGCCCTGGCGTGGTATACACGAGCTGCAGACTTCCGGCCAGCGTTGGTTCAAGCCCTGGCATGGTATACACGAGCTGCAGACCTCTGGCCAGCGTTGGTTCCGGCCCTGGCGTGGTATACACGAGCTGCAGACTTCTGGCCAGCGTTGGTTCAAGCCCTGGCGTGGTATACACGAGCTGCAGACTTCTGGCCAGCGTTGGTCAAGCCCTGGCGTGGTATACACGAGCTGCAGACCTCTGGCCAGCGTTGATTCCAGCCCTGGCGTGGTATACACGAGCTGCAGACCTCTGGCCAGCGTTGGTTCCAGCCCTGGCGTGGTATACACGAGCTGCAGACTTCTGGCCAGCGTTGGTTCCAGCCCTGGCGTGGTATACACGAGCTGCAGACTTCTGGCCAGCGTTGGTTCAAGCCCTGGCGTGGTATACACGAGCTGCAGACTTCTGGCCAGCGTTGGTTCAAGCCCTGGCGTGGTATACACGAGCTGCAGACTTCTGGCCAGCGTTGGTTCCAGCCCTGGCGTGGTATACACGAGCTGCAGACTTCTGGCCAGCGTTGGTTCCAGCCCTGGCGTGGTATACACGAGCTGCAGACTTCTGGCCAGCGTTGGTTCCGGACCTGGCGTGGTATACACGAGCTGCAGACTTCTGGCCAGCGTTGGTTCCAGCCCTGGCGTGGTATACACGAGCTGCAGACTTCTGGCCAGCGTTGGTTCCAGCCCTGGCGTGGTATACACGAGCTGCAGACTTCTGGCCAGCGTTGGTTCGTTCCAGCCCTGGCGTGGTATACACGAGCTGCAGACTTCTGGCCAGCGTTGGTTCCAGCCCTGGCGCGGTATACACGAGCTGCAGACTTCTGGCCAGCGTTGGTGTCAGCCCTGGCGTGGTATACACGAGCTGCAGACTTCTGGCCAGCGTTGGTTCCAGCCCTGGCGTGATATACACGAGCTGCAGACTTCTGGCCAGCGTTGGTTCCAACCCTGGCGTGGTATACACGAGCTGCAGACTTCTGGCCAGCGTTGGTTCAAGCCCTGGCGTGGTATACACGAGCTGCAGACTTCTGGCCAGCGTTGGTTCTAGCCCTGGCGTGGTATACACGAGCTGCAGACTTCTGGCCAGCGTTGGTTCCAGCCCTGGCGTGTTATACACGAGCTGCAGACTTCTGGCCAGCGTTGATTCAAGCCCTGGCGTGGTATACACGAGCTGCAGACTTCCCGCCAGCGTTGGTTTCAGCCCTGGCGTGGTATACACGAGCTGCAGACTTCTGGCTAGCGTTGGTTCCAGCCCTGGTGTGGTATACACGAGCTGCAGACTTCTGGCCAGCGTTGGTTCCAGCTATGGCGTGGTATACACGAGCTGCAGACTTCTGGCCAGCGTTGGTTCAAGCCCTGGCGTGGTATACACGAGCTGCAGACTTCTGGCCAGCGTTGGTTCCAGCCCTGGCGTGGTATGTCTTTTGGAAATCTTTTATTACTCATCTCATCTCCCTCTGAAGCAACAATACTAGAGCAAGTGGATGTCTCGCCATCACATATCCCAGCACGTTGTAATAAGTGGCACGTATTCACACTTGAGCCTGTGATAACACTGTGAAAGTTTACAGTCGGTATTGCAAACGGAGAAGCAGGATAAAGAAAAAAATCATATATAGACTAAGTTCTGCATTTCGACCTTTCCCCCACCACCAAAGATGACCTTCTGGCATGTTTTTCGTTGCGTCAGTGCGCTCGTGTTGCAATGGCATTCAGTTTGATATCAGATTCTGACCCCACCTACCCGGCAAAGTCTAGCCCCACTGGGCATGGCCCACAGAGCACACGCAAACACCCTTTACATATGTATTTACACTTGACGTAACGATAATAAAATTATGTGTATACTTTTATACTTCTTCGGTAACGCATGTAGGAGTAATTTAAGTTCCACATTTTGTCTCCTCCTCACAACCAGGATGACACTCGAGCTTTAATTTTGCATCAGTACACTCCTGTAGCAATGGCAATAAATTTGATATGCAACATGACCCTATGATGTAAAACACATATTTCCCTCTTCCCCCACACACACACCGACCTCCTCCCCCACCCCCACAAGTTTACCCCCACCGAGTCCAGGCCCAAGATCATGACAAAGAAGGCCTACGCAAAAAAAAAAAAAAAAAAAAAAATATGTGTTAACTCTTGAGGCAACTCGGAAGTAAAACCAATCCCACCCCGTATCCCCGGCCCTGGAAAGTTACGAACATTACAATACCCCTTACACCCCTTGCACATCTACACATATATGTGTTATGCCTGTAACGGTGTAGGAAAAGATAGCGTCAATTATGACGGACAGGTCAGTCCGATGTTGTTTACAAGATATTGTAACTTAGTGCGAACCCAAGTAGGGAACACTATTCCCTATTTATTGAGGGGGAAATGTGCGGGGATATTGACGGTCTATGATGCTGTTTGTCTGTTACATTAAAATATATCAACATGTAATACATAGTTAATTACTTGGAACACCGAGTCGGCGAATTTATTGATCTTTATTTTATTGTATGGTAGAATTTGTAACTTAGTACGAACACATCAACATAAAGACGGCGGGTTGTTTACAAGATATTGTAACTTAGTACGAACACATGAACATACAGACGGCGAGTTGTTTACAAGATATTGTAACTTAGTACGAACACATGAACATACAGACGGCGAGTTGTTTACAAGATATTGTAACTTAGTACGAACACATGAACATACAGACGGCGAGTTGTTTACAAGATATTGTAACTTAGTACAAACACATCAACATACAGACGGCGAGTTGTTTACAAGATATTGTAACTTAGTACGAACACATCAACATACAGACGGCGAGTTGTTTACAAGATATTGTAACTTAGTACGAACACATCGACATACAGACGGCGAGTTGTTTACAAGATATTGTAACTTAGTACGAACACATCAACATACAGACGGCGAGTTGTTTACAAGATATTGTAACTTTAGTACAAACACATCGACATACAGACGGCGAGTTGTTTACAAGATAGTGTAACTTAGTACGAACACATCAACATACAGACGGCGAGTTGTTTACAAGATATTGTAACTTTAGTACAAACACATCGACATACAGACGGCGAGTTGTTTACAAGATAGTGTAACTTAGTACGAACACATCAACATACAGACGGCGAGTTGTTTACAAGATATTGTAACTTTAGTACAAACACATCGACATACAGACGGCGAGTTGTTTACAAGATAGTGTAACTTAGTACGAACACATCCACATACAGACGGCGAGTTGTTTACAAGATAGTGTAACTTAGTACGAACACATCAACATACAGACGGCGAGTTGTTTACAAGATAATGTAACTTAGTACGAACACATCCACATACAGACGGCGAGTTGTTTACAAGATAGTGTAACTTAGTACGAACACATCCACATACAGACGGCGAGTTGTTTACAAGATAGTGTAACTTAGTACAAACACATCAACATACAGACGGCGAGTTGTTTACAAGATATTGTAACATAGTACGAACACATCAACATACAGACGGCGAGTTGTTTACAAGATATTGTAACATAGTACAAACACATCAACATACAGACGGCGAGTTGTTTACAAGATAGTGTAACTTAGTACGAACACATCAACATACAGATGGCGAGTTGTTTACAAGATATTGTAACTTAGTACGAACACATCGACATACAGACGGCGAGTTGTTTACAAGATATTGTAACTTAGTACGAACACTTCTACATACAGACGGCGAGTTGTTTACAAGATATTGTAATTTTAATAGTACGAACTCATCAACATACAGACGGCGAGTTGTTTACAAGATATTGTAATTTTAATAGTACGAACTCATCAACATACAGACGGCGAGTTGTTTACAAGATAATGTAACTTAGTACGAACACATCAACATACAGACGGCGAGTTGTTTACAAGGTTGAAGAGGCTGAGTATATAAAATGTTAAAACTACACATTCCGGATGTATTGTTAAAGCTACATATTCCGGATGTATAGTTAAAACTACACATACCGGATTTATATCTGATGTTGTTCTTGACAAAAAATCGTTTAAGAATGTATAACGCCGAGTAAGACGACCCTTTAATATGTGTGTATTTAGGCAAGAAATTCTCAAATGACGGTAATGAATTAGATATTCACCTCAACCTTGTGTGGATTTAATTCTTGAAACAGTTAAAGGGACACCCGGCAATCTTGATTTTTACAAAACTCGCGACGTTCCGTTAGCTTTTCTACATTGCATATTTGCACATCATTGATAATAATTATTTGAACAGTTCAAAGCAAATTGCTTTTGCATATTACTATGTGATGACTTTATTGAACCAATAATAAAATGAAACGTATGATAGAATGACGAGGACGAATTCTTCACTGCATATTTTATAACCTGATAGTAAATTGTATGTAAACAAACTTAAAGTCAAAATGATAATGGATTAATCAATCTAGGCTTGAACACTCAATCATATGCTGTATCGTGGGTGATTCTTCACGTCATACTTTTGCGGAGAAATAATAAAACTTTGAATTAAACACACATACATTAACGTTTAATTAAAACTTCAAGCTTGATACGAATCACTACTTTACACTTCACCAGACATTCAGATAAGTCTTTCAACCGAGGCCCTCACATACAAGTCCTATTCCACATTTACAGCCTTAAACACGCGGAGCCTGTTAACTGAGTTCCTCACATACAATTCCTATTCTACATTCATAACGTGCCCTAAACACGCGGAGTCTGTAAACCGAGGCACCAAAATACAATTCCTAGTCCACAATTACACGTGCTCTAAACACGCGGAGTCTGTAAACCGAGGTCCTCATATACCATTCCTAATCCACATTGACACGTGCGTGCCCTTTACACTCGGAGTCTGTAAACCGAGGACCTCACATACCATTCCTAGGCCACATTTACACGTGCCCTAAACACGCGGAGTCTGTAAACCGAGGTCCTCACATACAATTCCTAGTCCGCATTCTCACGTACCCTAAACACGCGGAGTCTGTAACCCGAGGCCCTCAACTACAATTCTTAGTAATATTTAGACGTGCTCTAAACACGCGGAGTCTGTAAATTAATGTCCTTACATACAATTCCTAGTCCACATTTACACGTGTCCTAAACACGCGGAGTCTGTAAACCGAGGTCCTCACATACAAAAACTAGTCCGCTTATACACGTGCTCCAAACACTCGGAGTCTGTAAGCCGAGGCCCTTAAATACAATTCCTAGTCCACATTTACACGTGCTCGAAACACTCGGAGTCTGTAAACAGAGATCGTCGCATACAATTCCTAGCCCACATTAAAACGTAGCCTAAACACGCGGTGTCTGTAAACCGAGGTCCCCAAATACAATATCAGTCCACATTTACACGTGCCAACAATATGCGGAGTCTGTAAACCGAGGTCCTCAAATACCTAGTCCACATTTACACGTACCCTAAACACGCCGAGTCTGCAAACCGAGGCCCTCATATACAATTCCTAGTCCACATTTACACGTGCCCAAAAATCGGGGAGTCTGTAAACCGACGTCCTCAAATACAGTTCACACTTGCTCTAAACACGCGGAGAGGGTACACCGAAGAACTCACATACAATCCTAGTCCACATTTACACGTGCCATAAACACACAGAGACCGTCAACAGAGGTCCTCACATACAATTCCTATTCCTCATCTACACGTGCTCTAAACAGAGGGAGTCTGTAAACCGAGGCTCTCACATACAATTCCGAGTCCATATATACACGTGCCTTAAACACGCGGAGTCTGTAAACCGAGGTCTTCTCATATAGTTCATTGTCGACGTTTACAGGTCCTCTAAACACGAGGCGTCTGTAAACCGAGGTCCTCACATACAATTCTTAGTCCGCATTCTACGTTGCCCTAAACACGCGGAGTCTGTAAACTGAAGCCTTCAAATATACATGTACCCGTGCTCTAAACATGCGGAGTCCGTAAAGCGAGTTTCTCAAATACAATTCCAAGTCCACATGTACACGTGCCCTAAACACGCGGGGTCTGTAAACCGAGGTCCTCAAATACAATTCCTAGTCTATATTTACACGTTCACAGCATATTTACACGTGCCAAAAACACGCGGAGTCTGTAAAGCAAGGTGGTCCTCAAATACAATTCATATTCCACATGTACACGTGCTCTAAACACGCGGAGTCTGTAAACCGAGGTCCTCAAATACAATTCCTAATCCATATTAACACGTTTATACCATATTTACACGTGCCAAAACACGCGGAGTCTATAAACCGTGGTGGTCCTCAAATACAATTCAAAATCCACATGTACCCGTGCTCTAAACACGCGGAGTCTGTAAACCGAGGTCCTCAAATACAATTCCTAGTCCATATTTGCACGTTTACAGCATATTTACACCTGCCAAAAACACGCGGAGTCTGTAAAGCGAGATGGTCCTCAAATACAATTCATATTCCACATGTACACGTGCTCTAAACACGCGGAGTCTGTAAACCGAGGTTCTCAAATACAATTCCTAGTCCATATTTACACGTTTACACCATATTTACACGTGCAAAAACACGCAGAGTCTATAAACCGTGGTGGTCCTCAAATACAATTCAAAATCCATATGTACCTATGCTCTAAACACGCGGAGTCTGTAAACCGAGGTCCTCAAATACAATTCCTAGTCCATATTTACATGTTTACAGCATATTCACACGTGCCAAAAAACACGCGGAGTCTGTAAAGCGAGGTGGTTCTCAAATAAAATTCATAATCCACATGTACATGTGCTCTAAACACGCGGAATCAGTAAACCGAGGTCCTCAAATACAATTCGTAGTCCATATTTACACGTTTACACCATATTTACACGTGCCAAAAACACGCGGAGTCTATAAACCGTGGTAGTTCTCAAATACAATTCAAAATCCACATGTACCCGTGCTCTATACACGCGGAGTCTGTAAACCGAGGTCATCAAATACAATTTCTAGTCCATATTTACACATGCCAATCACGCGGAGTCTGTAAACCAAGGTCTTCAAATACAATTCATAGTCCATATTTACACGTGCTTTAAACACGCGAAGTATCTAAACCGAGGTCCTCATTTACACTGCCTAGTCTGCATTCTCACGTGCCCTAAACACGCGGAGTCTGTAAACCGAGGCCCTCAAATACAATTCTTAGTCATATTTACACGTGCTATAAACACGTGGAGTATGAAAACCGGGGTCCTCACATACAATTCCTATTTCTCATTTACACGAGGCCTAAATATACTGAGTCTGTAAACCGAGGTCCTCACATACAATTCCTAGTCCGCATTCTCACGTGCCCTAAACACGCGGAGTCTGTAAACCGAGGCCTTCAATTACAATTCTTAGCCATATTTACACGTGCTCTAAACACGCGGAGTCTATAAACCGAGGTCCTCACATACAACAACTAATCCGCTCCAAACAATCGGAGTCTGTAAACTGAGGCCCTTAAATACAATTCCTAGTCCACATTTATATGTGCTCGAAACACGCAGCGTCTGTAACAGAGGTCGTCGCATACAACTCCTAGTCCACATTTACACGTAGCCTAAACACGCGGAGTCTGTAAACCGAGGTCCTCAAATACAATACCTAGTCCTTATTTCCACGTGCCAACAACATACGGAGTCTGTAAACCGAGGTCCTAACATTCCTAGTCCACATTTACACGTGCCGTAAACACGGGGAGTCTGTAAACCGACGTCCTCACATACAATTCCTAGTCCACATTTACACGAGCTCTAAATACCCGGAGTCTGTAAACCGAGGTCCTCAAATACAATTCCTATTCCTCACTTACACATGCCCTAAACAGAGGAGTCTGTAAACCGAGGCTATCACATACAATTCCGAGTCCATATTTACACGTGCCTTTAAAACGCGGAGTATGTAAACCGAAGTCTTCTCATAGAATTCCCTGTCGACGTTTACAGGTCTATCTAAACACGCGGCATCTGTAAACACAGATCCTCACATACAGTGTTTAGTCCGCATTCTCTGTTGCCCTAAACAGGCGGTCTGTACTTCAAATAAAATTACCAGTCCACATTACACGTGCCCTCAACACGCGTAGTATGTAGACCGAGGTCCTCACATACAATCTGTACTCCACATTTACACGTGTCCTAAACATGAGGAGTCTGTAAAACGAGGTCTTAAAAAAGAAAAGGAGTCTGTAAAAGGAGGTACTCACATACATTGCTAGTTCACATTTACACATGCCCTAAACAGACGGAGTCTGTTAACCGAGGTCCTCAAATACAATTCCTATTCCAAATTTACACGAGCCAAAAACACGCGGAGTCTGTAAACCGAGGTCCTCAAATACATAGTCCTCATTAACACGTGCTCTAAACACGCGGAGTTTGTAAACCGAGGTTCTCAAATACAATTCCTAGTCAATATTTACACGTGCCAAAAACACGCGGAATCTGTAAACTGAGGTGGTCCTTAAATAAAATTCATAGTCCACATGTACTCGTGCTCTAAATACGCGGAGTATGTAAACCGAGGTCCTCAAATACAATTTCTAGTCCATATTTACACATGCCAAACATGCGGAGTCTATAAACCGAGGTCCTCAAATACAATTCATAGTCCACATTTACACGTGCTCTAAACACGGGGAGTATGTAAACCGAGGTCCTCACATACAATTCCTATTCCTCATTTACACAAGGCCTAAACACACTGAGTCTGTAAACCCAGTCGTTCACATACAATTCCTAGTCTTATTTACACGTGTTCTAAACACGCGGAGTCTGTAAAGTAAACCGAGGTCCTCACATACAACAACTAGTCCGCTTATACAGGCGCTCCAAAGAATCGGAGTCTGTAAACCGATGTCCTCAAATACAATTCCTAGTCCTTATTTACATATGCCAAACACGCGGAATCTATAAACCGAGGTCCTAAAATACAAGTCATAGTCCACATTTACACGTGTTCTAAACACAAGGAGTATATAAACAGAGGTTCTCACATACAATTCCTATTCCTCATTTACACGAGGCCTAAACCCACTGAGTCTGTAAACCCAGTCGCTCACATACAATTCCTAGTCCATATTCGCCCTTGCTTTAAAAACGCAGAGTCTGTAAACCGAGGTTTTCTCATACAATTACTTGTCCACATTTACACGTGCTCTAAACACTTGTAGTCTGTAAACTGAGGCCCTCACATAAAATTCTTAGTCCTCATTCTCACGTGCCCTAAACACGCGCTTTCTATAAATCGAAGCCCTCAATTACAATTCCTAATCCACATTTACACGTGCTCTTAACACGCAGAGAATGTAGAACGAGGTCTTCATATACAATTCCTTTTACACGAGCCCTAAACACGCGGAGTCGGTAAACCGAGGTCCTCACATATAATTCCTAGTCCGCATTTAAACGTGCTCTAAACACGCGGAGTCTGTAAACCAAGGTAGTCAAATATAATTCGTAGTCCACATTTGCACGTGCTTTAAACACGCGGCGTCTGTAAACCAAGGCCCTCACATAAATTTCTAGTCCGCATTTACACGTGCCCCTAAACACGCGGAGTCTGTAAACCGAGGTCTTCACATACAATTCCTAGTCCGCATTTACACGTGCCCTAAACACAGGGAGTCTGTAAACCGAGGCTCTTACATACAATTCAGGGTCCATATTTACAAGTGCCTTAAACACGCAGAGCCTGCAAACCGAGGTATTTTCATACAATTCCTTGTCGACATTTACACGTGCTCTAAACATGCGGAGTCTGTAAACCGAGGTCCTTACATACAACGCTAGTCCACATTTGCACGTGCTTTAAACACGCGGCGTCTGTAAACCAAGGCCCTCACATAAATTTCTAGTCCGCATTTACACGTGCCCCTAAACACGCGGAGTCTGTAAACCGAGGTCTTCACATACAATTCCTAGTCCGCATTTACACGTGCCCTAAACACAGGGAGTCTGTAAACCGAGGCTCTTACATACAATTCAGGGTCCATATTTACAAGTGCCTTAAACACGCAGAGCCTGCAAACCGAGGTATTTTCATACAATTCCTTGTCGACATTTACACGTGCTCTAAACATGCGGAGTCTGTAAACCGAGGTCCTTACATACAACGCTAAGTCCGCATTTTCCAGTGCCCTAAACAGACGGAGTCTGTAAACCGAGGCCCTCAATTACAATTCCTTGTTAACATTTACAGGTGCCCTAAACACGCGTAGTCTGTAAACCGAGGTCCTCAAATACAAATCCTAGACCACATATTCAGGAGCCAAAAACACGCGGAGTCAGTAAACCGAGGTCTTCAAATACTTAGTCCACATTAACACGTGCACTAAACACGCGGAGTCTGTAAAGTGAGTTCCTCAAATACAAATCCAAGTCCACATGTACACGTGCTCTTAACACGCGGAGACTGTAAACCGAGGTCAAATACAATTACTAGTCCACATTTACACGTGCCAGAAACACGCGGAATCTGTAAACTGAGGTCCTCTAATACAATTCCTATTGCACATTTACACGTGCTCTAAACACGCGGAGTCTGTAAACCGAGGTACTCACATACAATTCCTATTCCAAATTTACACGAGCCAAAAACACGCGGAGTCTGTAAACCGAGGTCCTCAAATACATAGTCCTCATTAACACGTGCTCTAAACACGCGGAGTTTGTAAACCGAGGTTCTCAAATACAATTCCTAGTCAATATTTACACGTGCCAAAAACACGCGGAATCTGTAAACTGAGGTGGTCCTTAAATAAAATTCATAGTCCACATGTACTCGTGCTCTAAATACGCGGAGTATGTAAACCGAGGTCCTCAAATACAATTTCTAGTCCATATTTACACATGCCAAACATGCGGAGTCTATAAACCGAGGTCCTCAAATACAATTCATAGTCCACATTTACACGTGCTCTAAACACGGGGAGTATGTAAACCGAGGTCCTCACATACAATTCCTATTCCTCATTTACACAAGGCCTAAACAAACTGAGTCTGTAAACCCAGTCGTTCACATACAATTCCTAGTCTTATTTACACGTGTTCTAAACACGCGGAGTCTGTAAAGTAAACCGAGGTCCTCACATACAACAACTAGTCCGCTTATACAGGCGCTCCAAAGAATCGGAGTCTGTAAACCGATGTCCTCAAATACAATTCCTAGTCCTTATTTACATATGCCAAACACGCGGAATCTATAAACCGAGGTCCTAAAATACAAGTCATAGTCCACATTTACACGTGTTCTAAACACAAGGAGTATATAAACAGAGGTTCTCACATACAATTCCTATTCCTCATTTACACGAGGCCTAAACCCACTGAGTCTGTAAACCCAGTCGCTCACATACAATTCCTAGTCCATATTCGCCCTTGCTTTAAAAACGCAGAGTCTGTAAACCGAGGTTTTCTCATACAATTACTTGTCCACATTTACACGTGCTCTAAACACTTGTAGTCTATAAACTGAGGCCCTCACATAAAATTCTTAGTCCTCATTCTCACGTGCCCTAAACACGCGCATTCTATAAATCGAAGCCCTCAATTACAATTCCTAATCCACATTTACACGTGCTCTTAACACGCAGAGAATGTAGAACGAGGTCTTCATATACAATTCCTTTTACACGAGCCCTAAACACGCGGAGTCGGTAAACCGAGGTCCTCACATATAATTCCTAGTCCGCATTTAAACGTGCTCTAAACACGCGGAGTCTGTAAACCAAGGTAGTCAAATATAATTCGTAGTCCACATTTGCACGTGCTTTAAACACGCGGCGTCTGTAAACCAAGGCCCTCACATAAATTTCTAGTCCGCATTTACACGTGCCCCTAAACACGCGGAGTCTGTAAATCGAGGTCTTCACATACAATTCCTAGTCCGCATTTACACGTGCCCTAAACACAGGGAGTCTGTAAACCGAGGCTCTTACATACAATTCAGGGTCCATATTTACAAGTGCCTTAAACACGCAGAGCCTGCAAACCGAGGTATTTTCATACAATTCCTTGTCGACATTTACACGTGCTCTAAACATGCGGAGTCTGTAAACCGAGGTCCTTACATACAACGCTAGTCCACATTTGCACGTGCTTTAAACACGCGGCGTCTGTAAACCAAGGCCCTCACATAAATTTCTAGTCCGCATTTACACGTGCCCCTAAACACGCGGAGTCTGTAAACCGAGGTCTTCACATACAATTCCTAGTCCGCATTTACACGTGCCCTAAACACAGGGAGTCTGTAAACCGAGGCTCTTACATACAATTCAGGGTCCATATTTACAAGTGCCTTAAACACGCAGAGCCTGCAAACCGAGGTATTTTCATACAATTCCTTGTCGACATTTACACGTGCTCTAAACATGCGGAGTCTGTAAACCGAGGTCCTTACATACAACGCTAAGTCCGCATTTTGAAGTGTCCTAAACAGACGGAGTCTGTAAACCGAGGCCCTCAATTACAATTCCTTGTTAACATTTACAGGTGCCCTAAACACGCGTAGTCTGTAAACCGAGGTCCTCAAATACAAATCCTAGACCACATATTCAGGAGCCAAAAACACGCGGAGTCAGTAAACCGAGGTCTTCAAATACTTAGTCCACATTAACACGTGCACTAAACACGCGGAGTCTGTAAAGTGAGTTCCTCAAATACAAATCCAAGTCCACATGTACACGTGCTCTTAACACGCGGAGACTGTAAACCGAGGTCAAATACAATTACTAGTCCACATTTACACGTGCCAGAAACACGCGGAATCTGTAAACTGAGGTCCTCTAATACAATTCCTATTGCACATTTACACGTGCTCTAAACACGCGGAGTCTGTAAACCGAGGTACTCACATACAATTCCTAGTCCACATGTACACGTGCCCTAAACACGCGGAGTATGTAAACCGAGGTCCTCACATATAATTCTATTCCTCATTTACACGAGGCATAAACACACTGAGTCGGTAAACCCAAATGCTCGCATACAATTCCTAGTCCATATGTAAACTTGCCTTAAAAACGCTGTCTGTATACCAAGATTTTCTCATACAATTCCTTGTCGACATGTGCACTGCTCTAAACACGTGGAGTCTGTAAACCGAAGTCCTCCAATACCTTGTCCACATTTACACGTGCCCGAAACACGCGGAGTCTGTAAACCGAGGTAGTTAAATATAATTCGTAGTCCACATTTGCACGTGCTTTAAACACGCGGCGTCTGTAAACCAAGGCCCTCACATAAATTTCTAGTCCGCATTTACACGTGCCCCTAAACACGCGGAGTCTGTAAATCGAGATCTTCACATACAATTCCTAGTCCGCATTTACACGTGCCCTAAAGACGTGGAGTCTGTAAACCGAGGTCCTCGCATACAATTCCTAATCCGCATTTACACGTGCCCTAAACACAGGGAGTCTGTAAACCGAGGCTCTTACATACAATTCAGGGTCCATATTTACAAGTGCCTTAAACACGCAGAGCCTGCAAACCGAGGTATTTTCATACAATTCCTTGTCGACATTTACACGTGCTCTAAACATGCGGAGTCTGTAAACCGAGGTCCTTACATACAACGCTAAGTCCGCATTTTGAAGTGCCCTAAACAGACGGAGTCTGTAAACCGAGGCCCTCAA
This sequence comes from Cyrtodaria siliqua, assembly GCA_037043455.1. Lineage (NCBI taxonomy): Eukaryota > Metazoa > Mollusca > Bivalvia > Adapedonta > Hiatellidae > Cyrtodaria > Cyrtodaria siliqua. Next base: position 252,778 of record JAWPHD010001564.1, on the reverse strand, counting down.
TAACAATTCCTTGTTCACATTTACATGTGCCCTAAACACGCGTAGTCTGTAAACCGAGGTCCTCAAATACAAATCCTAGACCACATATTCAGGAGCAAAAAACACGCGGAGTCTGTAAACCGAGGTCTTCAAATACTTAGTCCACATTAACACGTGCCCTAAACACGCGGAGTCTGTAAAGTGAGTTCCTCAAATACAAAACCAAGTCCACATGTACACGTGCTCTAAACACGCGGAGACTGTAAACCGAGGTCAAATACAATTACTAATCCACATTTACACGTGCCAGAAACACGCGGAATCTGTAAACTGAGGTCCTCTAATACAATTCCTATTGCACATTTACACGTGCTCTAAACACGCGGAGTCTGTAAACCGAGGTACTCACATACAATTCCTAGTCCACATGTACACGTGCCCTAAACACGCGGAGTATGTAAACCGAGGTCCTCACATATAATTCTATTCCTCATTTACACGAGGCATAAACACACTGAGTCGGTAAACCCAAATGCTCGCATACAATTCCTAGTCCATATGTAAACTTGCCTTAAAAACGCTGTCTGTATACCAAGGTTTTCTCATACAATTCCTTGTCGACATGTACACTGCTCTAAACACCTGGAGTCTGTAAACCGAAGACCTCCAATACCTAGTCCACATTTACACGTGCCCGAAACTCGCGGAGACTGTAAACCGAGGCCCTCAATAACAATTCCTATTCCACATTTACACGTGCTCTAAACACAAGGCGTGTGTAAACCGAGGTACTCACATACTATTACTAGTCCGCATTCTCGCGTGCCCTAAACACGCGGAGTCTGTAAACCGAGGTCCTCAAATACATTTCCTATTGTTTGGGGCGCTTGTTTCAGTCAAAGGTTTCGAGCAATTTAAATAATACGTATATCAATTATATATCATTAGAGCTGGCATTTTTATTCTTAGATAAAACTACTTTACTTTTGATACAATTCCTACTCCACGCGGAATCTGTAAACTGAGGTTCTCATATACAATTCCTAGTCACATTAACACGGTCCTTAAGCACGCGTAAACCAAGGTCCACACATACAAATCCTAGTCCAAATTTACACGTGCCCTAAACACGCGGAGTCTCTAACCGAGGCCCTCATATGAAATTCCAAGTCCGCATTTACACGTGCCTTAAACAGGCGGAGTCTGCAAACCGAGGCCCTCACATACAATTCTTATACGTGCGCTGAAAAAGCGTAATCTGTAAATCGAGGCTCTCGCTTACAATTCCTAGTCCGCATTTACACGTTCCCTAAACAAGCGGAGTCTGTAAACCGAGGCTCTCACATTCTGTTTTTATTCCTCAAATACAATTTCTTGTACGCATTTACACTTGCCCTAAACTGGCGGAGTCCGCCTATTTCACATTTACACGTGCCCTAAACACACGGAGTCTGTAAACAGAAGTCCTCACATATAGTTCCTGGTCCGCATTTACACGTCCACAAAACACACGGAGTCTGTAAACCGATGCCCTCGCATACTATTCCTACTCCGCATTTACAAGTGCACTAAACATGCGAAGTATGTAAAGCGAGGTCCCCAAATGCAATTCCTAGTCCACATGTAAACGTGCTCTAAACACGCGGAGTCTGTAAACCGAGGTACTCTCATACAATTCTAGTCCACATTTACACGTGCTCCTAAACACGCGGAGTCTGTAAACCGTAGTCTTAACATAGAATTCCTAGTCCGCCTTAACACGTGTCCTAAAAACGCGGAGTCTGTAAACCGGGGACCTCAAATACAATTCCTAGTCCGCATTTATACGTGCACTAAACACGCGGAGTCTGTAAATAGAGGTGCTCACATACAATTCCTATTCCACATTTACACGTGCTCTGAACACACAGAGTCTGAAAACCGAGGCCCTCGCATACAATTCCAATTCCGTATTTACAGATACCCTAAACACGCGGAGTCTGTAAACCGAGGCCCTCACATACAATTCCTAGTACGCATTTACACGTGCCCTAAACACGCGAAGTCTTTAAAACGATGTCCTCAAATACAATTCTCAGTTAATATTTACAAATGCCTTAAACACGCTCAGTCTGTAAACCGAGGTCCTCATATACATTTCCTAGTCCACATTTAGACGTGCCCTAAACACGCGGAGTCTATAGACCGAGGTTCACACATACAATTCCTAGTCCAAATGCACACGTTCTCTAAAGACACGGAGTCTGTAAACCAAGGCTCTCACAAATAATTCCTACGCCTCACATACAATTCCTAGTCCGCATTTAAACGTGCCCTAAACAGGCTGGAATCCGTAAACCGATGTTTTCACAAACAATTCCTGGTCCACATTAACACGGGCCCTAAACACGTAGAGACTGTAAACAGAGGTCCTCAGATATCATTCCTAGTCCACATTTACAAGTGCTATAACCACGCGGAGACTGTAAAACATGGTCCTAACATACAATTCCTAGTCGGCATTTACACGTGTACTAAACACGCGGAGTCTGTAAACCGAATCCCTCATATGCAATTCCAAGTCCGCATTTACACGTGCCCTATACACGCGGACTGTGAAAGCCGAGGTCCTCAACAAACAATTCCTAGTCCGCATTTACACGTGACCAAAACATGCGGAGACTGTAAGCCGAGGTCCTCACATACACTTCCTAGTCCGCATTTACACATGCCCTGAACACGTTGAGTCTGTAAACCGATGCTCTCACAAACAATTACTAGTCCGACTTCACACGTGCCCTAAACACGCGGAGTCTGTAAACCGAGACTCTCACATACAATTCCTACTACCCACATACATCTTCTAGACCGCATTTAAATCTGCCCTAAACACGCGGAGTCTGTAAACCGATGTTCTCACATACAATTCCTAATCCACATTAACACGCGCCATAACCACGTGGAGTCTGTAAACCAAGGTCCTCATCAACACATCCTACTCACATGTACACGTGCCCTTAACTCGCGGAGTCTGTAAACTGAGGCTCTCACATACAATTCCTATCACCCACATACATTTCCTAGAAAACATTTACATGTGCCCTAAACTCGCGGAGTCTGTAAACCGATGTTCTCACATACAATTCCTAGTCCACATTAATACTCGCCATAAACACGTGGAGTCTGTAAATCACGGTCCTTACATACCATTCATAGTCCACATTTACACGGTATCTAGGCACGCTGAATTGTAAACCGAGGTTCTCACATGCAATTCCTATTCCACATTTAAACGTGCCCTAAACACGCGGAGTCTCTAAACCGAGGCCCTCATAGGCAATTCAAAGTCCGCATTTTCACGTGTCCTAAGCACGCGGACTCTGTAGACCGACGTCCTCACATACAATTCCTAGTCCGCATTTACACTAGAACTAAAAACGCGGAATCTGTAAAACAAGGCTCTCACATACAATTCCTACACCTCACATAGAATTCTTAGTCCGCATTTTCACGTGCCCTAAACAGGCGGAGTCTGTAAACCGATGTTCTCACATACAGTTCCTAGTCCACGTTAGTACGCGCCATAAACACGTATAGACTGTAAACCGAGGTCCTCAGATACCATTCCTAGTCCACATTTAAACGTGCCCTAACCATGCGGAGTCTGTAACCCAAGGTCCTAACTTACAATTCCGAGTTCGCATTTACACGTGCCCTAAACACGTGAAGTCTGTAAACAGAAGTCCTCGCATAAAGTTCCTAATCCGCATTTACACGTGCCATAAATAAGCGGAGTCTGTAAACCCAGGCTCTCACATATATTTCCTAGTCAACGTTTACACGTGGCCTAAACTGTCAGTGTCTGTAATCTGAGGCCCTCGTTAACAATTCCTAGTCCGCATTTTTACGACCTCTGAACAAGCGTGGTCTGTAAATCGAGGGGTTCTCATACAATTCCCAGTGCGCATTAACACGTACCCTAAACACGCGGAGTCTATAAACCGAGGCTCTCACATACAATTTCTACTCCTCACATAGAATTCCTAGTACGCATTTACACGTGCCGTAAACAGGCGGAGTTTGCAAATCGATGTATTCACATACAATACCAAGTCTATATTTACACGTGCCCTAAACACGCGGAGTCTGTAAACCGAGGTCCTCACATACAATTACTAGTCCGCAATTACACGTGCCTTAAACAACGCGGTGGCTGGAAACCGAGGCGCTCACATACAATTTCTACTCCTCACATATAATTCCTAGCACGCATTTACACTTGCACTAAACACGCGGAGTCTGTCAACAGAGGCCCTCGCATACAGTTCCTACTCAGCATTTACACCAGCCCTAAACACGCGGAGTCTGTAAACCGAGACCCTCACATACAATTCATAGTACGCATTTACACGTGACCTAAACACACGGAGTCTTTAAACCGATGCCCTCAAATACAATTCCTTGTCCGCATTTACACGTGTCCTAAACACGCGGAGTCTGTAAAATTATGTCCTCACATACAATTCCTAGTCCGCATTTACACGTTCCTTAAACACGCTCTGTAAACCGACGTCCTCATATACATTTTCCTTGTCCACATTTACACGTGCCCTAAACAAGCGGAGTCTGTTAATCGAGATCCTCACATACAATTCCTAGTCCGCATTTACACATACCCTAAACACGCGGAGTCTGTAAACCGAGGTCCTCACACACATTTCCTGGTCCACATTTACCAGTTCGCTAAACACGTGGAGTCTGTAAACCGAGGCTTCACATACAATTCCTACTCCGCAATTACACGTGACCAAAACACGCGGAGTCTGTTAGACGAGGCCCTTACATTCAACTCCTAGTCAACATTCACACGTGCCCTAAGCACGCAGAGTCTGTAAACCGAGGCCCCACATACAATTCCTAGCTCTCACTTACAATTCCTAGATCGCATTTACACTTGCCCTAAACAGACGGTGTCCGTAATCCGGGGCCCTCACATACAATTCCTAGCTCTCACTTACAATTCCTAGTCCACGTTTACATTTGCCCTAAACAAACAGAGTCTGTAAACCGAGTCCCTCAAATACAATTCCTAGTTCGCATCCATAAGTGCCCTTAACAGGCGGAGCCTGTTAACCGAGGAGGCCCTAACATACAATTCATAGTCCGCATTTACACGTACCCTAAACAGGCAGGTCCTAAACCGAGGTCAGCACATACAATTCCTAGTCCACATTTACACGTGACCTAAACAGGCGAAGTCTGAAACCGAGGCCCTTACATACAATACCTAGTCCACAGTTACACTTGCCCTAAACACGCGGAGTCTGTAAACCGAGGCCCTAAAATACTAGTCCTAGTCCACATTTTCACGTGCTTTAAACACGCGAAGTCTTTAAACCGAGGCCCTCATATACAATTCCTAGTCCACATTTACACTTGCCCTAAACACGCGGAGTCTGTAAACCAAGGCCCTCAAATACTAGTCCTAGTCCACATTTTCACGTGCCCTAAACACGCGAAGTCTGTAAACTGAGGCCCTCACATACAATTCCTAGTCCACATTTACACACGGCCTAAATACGTGGAGTCTGTAAACCGAGGCCCTCAAATACAATTCCTAGTTTGCATCTATAAGTGCCCTTAACAGACAATTCTAGACGGAGACTGTAAACCGAGGAGGTCCTAACATACAATTCCTACTCAGCATTTACACGTACCCTAAACAGGCGGAGTCTGCAAACTGGGGCCCTCACAAACAATTCCTAGTCCACATTTACACGTGCCCTAAACTCGCGGAGTCTGAAACCGAGTTCCTTACATACAATTCCTAGTAGGCATTAACACGTGACCTAAACAAGCGGAGTCTGAAACCGAGCCCTTACATACAATTCCTACTCCATATTTACATGTGACCTAAAGATGTGGAGTCTGAAACCGAAGTCCTCACATACAATTCCTAGTCCACATTTACACGTGACCTAATCAGGCGAAGTCTGAAACCGAGGCCCTTACATACAATACCTAGTCCACAGTTACACTTGCCCTAAACACGCGGAGTCTGTAAACCGAGGCCCTCAAATACTAGTTCTAGTCCACATTTTCACGTGCTTTAAACACGCGAAGTCTTTAAACCGAGGCCCTCATATACAATTCCTAGTCCACATTTACACTTGCCCTAAACACGCGGAGTCTGTAAACCGAGGCCCTCAAATACTAGTCCTAGTCCACATGTCCACGTGCCCTAAACACGCGAAGTCTGTAAACCGTGGCCCTCAAATACCATTCCTAGTCCACATTTGCACTTGCCCTAAACACGCGGAGTCTGTTAACCGAGGCCCTCAAATACTAGTCCTAGTCCACATGTCCACGTGCCCTAAACACGCGAAGTCTGTAAACCGAGGCCCTCAAATACAATTTCTAGTTAACATTTACACTTGCACTAAACACGCGGAGTCTGTAAACCGAGGCCCTCAAATACAATTCCTAGTCCACATTTACACTTGCCCTAAACACGCGGAGTCTGTAAACCGAGGCCCTCAAATACAATTTCTAGTCAACATTTACACTTGCTCTAAACACGCGGAGTCTGTAAACCAAGGGCCTCAAGTACCATTCCTAGTCCACATGTCCACGTGCCTGGAGTTACTATAAACCTTAATACTACACGCTGTAACATATCGTATATCCTAGACACGCTGTAACATATCGTATATCCTAGCCACGCTGTAACATATCGTATATCCTAGACACGCTGTAACATATCGTGTATCCTAGCCACGCTGTAACATATCGTATATCCTAGCCACGCTGTAACATATCGTATATCCTAGCCACGCTGTAACATATCGTATATCCTAGCCACGCTGTAACATATCGTATATCCTAGCCACGCTGTAACATATCGTATATCCTAGCCACGCTGTAACATATCGTATATCCTAGCCACGCTGTAACATATCGTATATCCTAGACACGCTGTAACATATCGTATATCCTAGACACGCTGTAACATATCGTATATCCTAGCCACGCTGTAACATATCGTATATCCTGGCCATCTGAGTCAAAATCGACGCAATATTTAATACCTATCAATATACAATGCTGCTTAAAGAGCGCAAATCGGACTTTTCGTGTAGATATGGTGGAGTGGGCGGTGGGTGTCGGGGCGGGGCTCTTCGTGTAGGTATGGTGGAGTGGGCGGTGGGTGTCGGGGCGGGGCTCTTCGTGTAGGTATGGGGGTGAGGGTTGGTGTCGACTTAAAATTGACCAGAAATGGTATGTTCCATTCTAAGATACCTTAAAATAATAAATGAGCCTACCATGACTCCTTAAAACGAAATTCATTTTGCATCACGTGCTATCCTAGGTTACGCACCAGGGTTAATAGAAGCATTTTACGCCCAATTCCAAAATATATAACGACCGGAATACCGCGCTACTCATTTTGATCGATATGAACTTTTTATTATGAAATGTTTTGTTTTTTTAGCATTTTGGCATTTTAGTATTTTAGATTCTTCTACAAAAGCTTTACGTAACCTCTTTAATCGTTAAAACAATCAGTAGACTTAATTGCAGTTATTTATTTCCTCGAAGAGTCTGGTGACAATGTTGAAAGTGGTAATGTCTATTATTTATGTAACGTCAATGCAAACAAGAAGAGAGCTTCAAGTTCTCACGTAAACAATATCCATCTAGGGACTCTAAGTTGATTCTTTTTAAATATTATATATTCATGGAACCATCAATACTCGGCAGTCGGAATAAGAACTCATTATTATTCGATGATCAATAACGAATTAAATGCAAATATAAGAAACATCTAGCAATAAAATTTCAATCCCATCAATTTTGCATAAGCTTGATATGGCATGATTTTTATGGAACTGGAACGATTTCTGACGTTCAAGTAAAATTCAATCAAGATTAGAATCTGTAGCGGCGATCCATACGTATCAATCAAACGGTATTGAGTAATTGAAAATGGAGCACCTGTGCATTAAACGAAGATGAGATGTGTATGTGAAGCCCCGTTTTAATGAATAAGTGATAAGTCTCCCTCCCATAAGAGACACTTTATCAATCTCGCTGTTGAGTATCTTCGTCCTTGGTCTTCTAAACTATAGAACAACATTGTATTAGGAAAAAATAAAGGAGTGTCACAGAGGCATCACACAATCAGTAACGGAACTACTTTTTGATACTAACAACCGCCATTGCCGGCGCGCAACATTTTGTCTTTCCGAAAGTATGAGGGTGTTTGCCAACCGCCAGGAATCAACGTTCGAATCCAAGGTAGAATGTTTATAAACATACGACGTTTGTACTTGTAACCAGCCTGTGTAGTGTAGCAACCCATACTGCACTTAGCACATATTATTTTGTTATAGGCATACCAAGTGGCCAACCTCTTTCGCTGTCAACATAATTTTACAGGAGGGGCAATTGCATGTCCATCTGTTTTGATCTGGGTTTTTTTGTTTCCAGTTGCCTTGCTTAACAGCGCTGCAGAATAGTACGTACTGTGTGACGTTCATTCCATCCATACACCTACATGCGTTTGACGTACTGTGTGACGTTCATTCCATCCATACATCTACATTAGTTTGACGTACTGTGTGACGTTCATTCCATCCATACACCTACATGACGTACTGACGTTCATTCCATCCATACACCTACATGACGTACTGTGTGAAGCTCATTCCATCCATACACCTACATGACGTACTGTGTGACGTTCATTCCATCCATACACCTACATGACGTACTGTGTGACGTTTATTCCATCCATACACCTACATGACGTACTGTGTGACGCTCATTCCATCCATACACCTACATGAGTTTGACGTACTGTGTCACGTTCATTCCATCAATACACCTACATGACGTACTGTGTGACGTTCATTCCATCCATACACCTACATGACATACTGTGTGACGTTCATTCCAACCATACACCTACATGACGTACTGTGTGACGTTCATTCCATCCATACACCTACATGACGTACTGTGTGACGTTTATTCCATCCATACACCTACATGACGTACCATACACCTACATGATGTACTGTGTGACGTTCATTCCATCCATACACCTACATGAGTTTGACGTACTGTGTCACGTTCATTCCATCAATACACCTACATGACGTACTGTGTGACGTTCATTCCATCCATACACCTACATGACGTACTGTGTGACGTTTATTCCATCCATACACCTACATGACGTACCATACACCTACATGATGTACTGTGTGACGTTCATTCCATCCATACACCTACATGCGTTTGACGTAATTACAAATGACAACCCAATTAGGAACTGTTTATCTTAGCATGATGCTGATGACTATCGCAAAAATGTAGCAATAACAGTTACTTTTCAATCATACACTTATTTTGAACTGGGCGTTTTTAACCCAAATTGCACTTTTGTGAAATAAATGTTGAAACTCAACGCTTCAAAAACGTTTGAAAAACGTTTCGCGTTTCAAAAACATGACATACACGGCATTTATCGTTTATTTGACGCAAAAGAAAAGGGTTTACGTAACTGTTTTTCATTTCATTTTCGGTCCATCCAATATTGTTTTCTTCATAAAAACGCACTACTTTAGTTGGAATGATATAAATTAGCAATAAAACAAATAATTAGTATAAACAAGAGCTGTCGGAGAACAGCACAGCTTGAATAAGGAAAGATACCTATAATCGTATGTCTTCCGAGAAATACAATAGGCATGTGTATGCGTTAGCTGTTTAAATAAAGTTTTATTAACTTATGATGTGTTTCTTCAAATGTTTACCAACAGTCTTAAACTGAGATAAATACACAGATAAAGTTTCAACTAATTACCTCTTACCAAACGTAAGTACATGAGCGGAAATCATTTTATATTTATAGTAACAGTGACCTTGACCTTTAACCAATATGGACTGAAATGCAATCCCAACCTGTCTTGCATAATTACAATTAAACACGCTTGAACAAACTGAAAGGGGTTAATGTACTATTTCCAATCAATATTTATTTTAAAAGGCTCTGAAAAAACTTGAAAAAGCTGAAAGAATTTTCAAAATATCATGGAAAATAAAGAAGATAATTATGACTTATTGAAAATTTGCAAAGATACATAAATGGAGGCGGCCATCTTGGAAGGATGATGTCATCGCACCTTTTACCATACATATATATGGAATATTGAACAAATATCTTTTAAATCACTGCAAATGAAAAATAAGCATACAATGTATATATTTTACATGTTTATATTTATTTTTAATGAATTTGCAGTGATTTTCTTTGCTTCAAAAGATATTTTTCAGCGTTTTTGAAGTTTCTCGGAGCCCTTTTAAATAAATGTTGTTTAAATATAGTGAATCAATCCCTGGAATTATTGAGCGATAATTAGAAAAAGTGACCTTGACCTTTGACTATGTGACATGCAAAGCAAATCCACGATTTCTACCCATTAGTGAAATGCACTGTTAAAGTTGCATCTAAATATGACTTTCCCAAACATAAGTATGAAAACATATGTTTCTATTTATAACAACAATGACATTGACCTTTGACATTGTAAAACAACAATAATATTGACCTTGACGCACTCTGAAAACACACACAATTTGAATAGCACAGAAAATACTATTTTCGATTTAAGCAAACCAACGGTAGGCTGTATTGCATATTGACCGTTCCAATCTTCACCACTGTTTATGCTGTGTATTGTCCTATTCACTGACTATTTGATTTGCTAATTGTATTCAGTTTGTGGTACATTACGGACCTACGGTACCATTGTGATACAGTACGGACCTGTGTTGCCATTGTGGTACAGTACGGATCTGTGATGCCATTGTGGTACAGTACGGACATACGGTGCCATTGTGGTACAGTACGGACCTACGTTACCATTGTGGTACAGTACAGACCTACGGTGTCATTGCGTTTGGGTGCGGTGGTTTCAATAGAACTATTTTCCTAATTTTTAAAGATTTTCTTTTGTTGTTTATTCTTTTCTTTTTTATATCCAGAAGGTTCTGTTGAAACGGATATGGAAGCCGCCATTTTGAGAGCTATGTCATCATAGTTGTAAATGACCATAAAAACATGCTAATTTTCTGATTTATAGGAAAACAAATAACAGCAACAGTATGAAAAGTACGTATCCTGTGGGTAATAAGGCATAAATGACTAGTAAATGCTTTTCTCTTAATTTGCAGTGATTTTCTTTGCTCTAAATTTTATTTATCAATATGCTATATATGATAATTTAAAATTATGACATCAAAGTTATCAAAATGGCGACTCCAATATCTATTTTAGAACAACCTTCAAATGGTAATATCTTCTTTGTATATTATCCGATTTTGATCGTTCTTTCACCTTTTCCCAGGTGTTTCAGAACTCTCAACCACAGACATGTTTGGATTATGCCTCCTCCCTCCCATTACCGCGTTTCTCATATGCAGCCATTGTTTGACTTGCACGTGCTAAGGATACTACCATTATTCTGCTCTTAAACGCAGTAGGTACATCTTCTTCTTCATCTTCATCATCATCTTCTTCTTCTTCTTCTTCTACTTCTTCTTCGTCGTCGTCGTCGTCGTCATTAATTGCCGGAGACGTTAATTCGATCGAGACAATTGACATAACACGAGCACCTTGGCAACTCTGGCAACGTGTCAATGTACAATATCTCAAAATATGGCAACTTGACATTGTAGAATATCGGAAACAGCAAGGGGCAAGTTTCACAGAAAACACTCATGGCGGAAATGGCGGAACTTGTTTCGATCTGGTAACCAAAGCATAGCCAATAGTTTACAGTTCACAGTACCGCTGTTCCTCCCGTCAATATGTCACTGACAGACACCTTTAATAATAAAGACGAACCTAATAAAAAAGCAATAGGAAGGTTTGTATTTGATATCAAGAGAAATTTACTTTAGAATATGAATATTTCACGTGGAATTAATCACCATGCTATGATATCTAAAAGGGGAATCTGTTATAATAAATATCGTATACGGCCTATGGGGACCGAAAAGTGAAACAATGTCGTAATTGTTGCTTTTAGTCAAGATTAAATTTGATGCCTATACCTGGCCTGAGATTTCCACTAAAGAGCCATTAATTCAAATGACAAAATATCAAATAGAAATATTCATTTCCTGCACGGAGACTGTTTTTGTCTTCTTTAGAGTTCTTTCGTACACTCGTTAATTGCATTTGCGAAAGTCTGTGAGACGCGCTACGTAGTAATGTAAAAATCAAGCCCTTAGAGATTACACTTTCTTTTTTTACAATTAAAAGATATTAAAGTGAGAATCAAAAAGATTTCATAGAACTCCTAATGGATATCAGCCGCTACTAAATGAATGGTAAACATTTTCTAGACGTGAAATACGCTTATCCGGAGAAGAAATTAATTGAACTTAGGTGCAACAATAGATTATGTTTGAGGTGTCAAGTGAAAGTTTAATAGAATAGCATTTTATGACAGGCCACCGTAAATTAATTTTCTTTTATGTACATCTATAAGCAGTGACGTGATTCAGTTGAATACATAAAGGCTGTATCAGTATATTAGGTGTATTACGTTGGAAGTGTCACGTGCAGTCTGTAGCGCACTGGTTCCTCACCAGTGCAACCCGGGTTCGCCAACCCGTCTCCACGTTTTAAGTAAGAGGGTACGGTGGTCGCTCGCTCGGACACGTGGGTTTTTCCAGAATTATTTTATTCCCACACATCTAGACTCTACGTTAACGCTGTAATCCATACCATCGAGAGTGATCGTGGTTGTATTGCCGTAGATTAATCAATTTAATTTTAAGTGTTGTAGCACACACCGTGATAAACTTACCGAATGCGGTCTGCCAATATCTTAGCCCAATCGTAAATGGATACTTACTGGAGAAAAATACGACACATGCCCGTTAAAGAGCACAACTATGTATGTATGGACACCTGGACATGTATGTATGCAGGACTTTTAACGTCGCCTTTCAGTTTAACTTGTTCAGTCATGTCAGTAATATTACCACGGTGTCTAGTTGCAGCAGTAGTCATGTCAGTAATAACACCACGGTGTCTAGTTGCAGCAGTAGTCATGTCAGTCACATCACCAAGGTGTCTAGTTGCAGCAGTAGTCATGTCAGTCACATCACCACGGTGTCTAGTTGCAGCAGTAGTCATGTCAGTCACATCACCAAGGTGTCTAGTTGCAGCAGTAGTCATGTCAGTCACATCACCACGGTGTCTAGTTGCAGCAGTAGTCATGTCAGTAATATCACCACGGCGTCTAGTTGCAGCAGTAGTCATGTCAGTCATATCACCACGGTGTCTAGTTGCAGCAGTAGTCATGTCAGTAATATCACCACGGTGTCTAGTTGCAGCAGTAGTCATGTCAGTCATATCACCACGGTGTCTAGTTGCAGCAGTAGTCATGTCAGTAATATCACCACGGCGTCTAGTTGCAGCAGTAGTCATGTCAGTCATATCACCACGGTGTCTAGTTGCAGCAGTAGTCATGTCAGTAATATCACCACGGTGTCTAGTTGCAGCAGTAGTCATGTCAGTCATATCACCACGGCGTCTAGTTGCAGGAGTAGTCATGTCAGTAATATCACCACGGTGTCTGGTTGCAGCAGTAGTCATGTCAGTAATATCACCGAGGTGTCTAGTTGCAGCAGTAGTCATGTCAGTAATATCACCAAGGTGTCTGGTTGCAGCAGTAGTCATGTCAGTAATATCACCACGGTGTCTAGTTGCAGCAGTAGTCATGTCAGTCATATCACCACGGCGTCTAGTTGCAGCAGTAGTCATGTCAGTAATATCACCACGGTGTCTGGTTGCAGCAGTAGTCATGTCAGTCATATCACCACGGTGTCTAGTTGCAGCAGTAGTCATGTCAGTAATATCACCACGGTGTCTAGTTGCAGCAGTAGTCATGTCAGTCATATCACCACGGCGTCTAGTTGCAGCAGTAGTCATGTCAGTAATATCACCACGGTGTCTGGTTGCAGCAGTAGTCATGTCAGTAATATCACCGAGGTGTCTAGTTGCAGCAGTAGTCATGTCAGTAATATCACCACGGTGTAGTTGCAGCAGTAGTCATGTCAGTCATATCACCACGGTGTCTAGTTGCAGCAGTAGTCATGTCAGTAATATCACCACGGTGTCTGGTTGCAGCAGTAGTCATGTCAGTAATATCACCGAGGTGTCTAGTTGCAGCAGTAGTCATGTCAGTAATATCACCAAGGTGTCTAGTTGCAGCAGTAGTCATGTCAGTAATATCACCACGGTGTCTACTTGCAGCAGTAGTCATGTCAGTAATATCACCAAGGTGTCTAGTTGCAGCAGTAGTCATGTCAGTCACATCACCACGGTGTCTAGTTGCAGCAGTAGTCATGTCAGTCACATCACCAAGGTGTCTAGTTGCAGCAGTAGTCATGTCAGTAATATCACCACGGTGTCTACTTGCAGCAGTAGTCATGTCAGTAATATCACCAAGGTGTCTAGTTGCAGCAGTAGTCATGTCAGTCACATCACCACGGTGTCTAGTTTCAGCAGTAGTCATGTCAGTAATATCACCACAGTGTCTAGTTGCAGCAGTAGTCATGTCAGTAATATCACCACGGCGTCTAGTTGCAGCAGTAGTCATGTCAGTCACATCACCAAGGTGTCTAGTTGCAGCAGTAGTCATGTCAGTAATATCACCAAGGTGTCTACTTGCAGCAGTAGTCATGTCAGTAATATCACCAAGGTGTCTAGTTGCAGCAGTAGTCATGTCAGTCACATCACCACGGTGTCTTGTTGCAGCAGTAGTCATGTCAGTAATATCACCACAGTGTCTAGTTGCAGCAGTAGTCAGTCAGTAATATCACCAAGGTGTCTAGTTGCAGCAGTAGTCATGTCAGTCACATCACCACGGTGTCTAGTTGCAGCAGTAGTCATGTCAGTCACATCACCAAGGTGTCTAGTTGCAGCAGTAGTCATGTCAGTAATATCACCACGGTGTCTACTTGCAGTAGTAGTCATGTCAGTAATATCACCAAGGTGTCTAGTTGCAGCAGTAGTCATGTCAGTCACATCACCACGGTGTCTAGTTGCAGCAGTAGTCATGTCAGTAATATCACCACAGTGTCTAGTTGCAGCAGTAGTCATGTCAGTAATATCACCACGGCGTCTAGTTGCAGCAATAGTCATGTCAGTCACATCACCAAGGTGTCTAGTTGCAGCAGTAGTCATGTCAGTAATATCACCAAGGTGTCTACTTGCAGCAGTAGTCATGTCAGTAATATCACCAAGGTGTCTAGTTGCAGCAGTAGTCATGTCAGTCACATCACCACGGTGTCTAGTTGCAGCAGTAGTCATGTCAGTAATATCACCACAGTGTCTAGTTGCAGCAGTAGTCATGTCAGTAATATCACAACGGCGTCTAGTTGCAGCAGTAGTCATGTCAGTAATATCACCACGGCGTCTAGTTGCAGCAGTAGTCATGTCAGTCATATCACCAAGGTGTCTAGTTGCAGCAGTAGTCATGTCAGTAATATCACCACGGTGTCTAGTTGCAGCAGTAGTCATGTCAGTAATATCACCAAGGTGTCTATTTGCAGCAGTAGTCATGTCAGTCACATCACCAAGGTGTCTAGTTGCAGCAGTAGTCATGTCAGTAATATCACCACAGTGTCTAGTTGCAGCAGTAGTCATGTCAGTAATATCACCACGGCGTCTAGTTGCAGCAGTAGTCATGTCAGTCATATCACCACGGCGTCTAGTTGCAGCAGTAGTCATGTCAGTCACATCACCACGGCGTCTAGTTGCAGCAGTAGTCATGTCAGTAATATCACCACGGCGTCTAGTTGCAGCAGTAGTCATGTCAGTAATATTACCACGGTGTCTAGTTGCAGCAGTAGTCATGTCAGTAATATCACCACGGCGTCTAGTTGCAGCAGTAGTCATGTCAGTAATATCACCACGGTGTCTAGTTGCAGCAGTAGTCATGTCAGTCACATCACCACGGTGTCTAGTTGCAGCAGTAGTCATGTCAGTCATATCACCAAGGTGTCTAGTTGCAGCAGTAGTCATGTCAGTCATATCACCAAGGTTTCTAGTTGCAGCAGTAGTCATGTCAGTAATATCACAACGGTGTCTAGTTGCAGCAGTAGTCATGTCAGTCATATCACCACGGCGTCTAGTTGCAGCAGTAGTCATGTCAGTCACATCACCAAGGTGTATAGTTGCAGCAGTAGTCATATCAGTCACATCACCACGGCGTCTAGTTGCAGCAGTAGTCATGTCAGTAATATCACCGAGGTGTCTAGTTGCAACAGTATTCATGTCAGTCTGACACCGGCCCCGACGTAAACACATGCCATGATATCACACCGAGTCAAATTATACTGACACCGCGCCCGACGTAGACACATGACATGATATCACACCCAGTCACAATATACTGACACCCGGCCCGACGTAGACACATGGCATATCACACCCAGTCACATTATACTGACACCGGACCCGACGTAGACACATGACATGATATCACACCCAGTCACAATATACTGACACCCGGCCCGACGTAGACACATAGCATATCACACCCAGTCACATTATACTAACACCGTGTCCAACGTAGACACATGCCATGTGTCACACCCAGTCACATTATACTGACACCGGGCCCGTAGTAGACACATGACATGATATCACACCCAGTCACATTATACTGACACCGGGCCCGACGTAAACACATGACATTATCTCAGACCCAGTCACATTATACTGACACCGGGTCCAACGTAGACACATGCCATGATATCACACCCAGTCACAATATACTGACACCGGGCCCGACGTAGACACATGGCATGATACCACACCCAGTTACATTATACTAACACCGGGCCCGACGTAGAAAATGACATGATACCACACATAGTCACAATATACTGACACCAGGGCCGCTCAGTCCTAGCACTATACCAATTATAATTATGCTGAGCGTCAAGTAACATTTTATGAAGTATTTGGTTATGATCCGGCCAGTGATCGAACCCAAGATGCGGACGCGCTACCACAGACATCAACACAGGCATCCGAGTAGTAAGAAAATAGAAGAATTATGGTAGATTAATCTGTGCGTACTCGTATATTTCAAGAACACTATCTTGTCATCATACCGATTTTTATCTTAAACGCCATTCATCACAGATCATTTAACAAATTTGAGAAACCGATGCTTTCCGCATCAATAATGACTTAATTAAATATTAAAGAGATGGTCGCACATTTCTTCAAGTATAGAGAAGCGTGCTATCATAAATTTCCATAAACGTCTTATCGATTGTAAACGTTTGTAGTATCCACGAATCCCAAACCAAACGAAACAATTCTGCGGAACATTCTTGTTCCACAATTCTTTGCGCGAGCACGTGCTGCCGGAGGCTGTCTCCATGGTGATCAATAAAGCCACAGGTTCGGAGAAATATTGTCTCAACAGGTAATCAGGAAAAGAAATATTTAATGTGTCATACAAAGTGAAGATATTAATTATCTGACAGACGATTCAGACCATAATTGATTAAAAGCATTCGGGCCATGAATTAGGGCTGGCAAGGCCAGAAATCAATTGAAATTGTCTTGTAAGACGGCTATTACTCCAGGAGACACTCTGTTTAATATGATTTATCGTTACACGCAGACAATAGGGTATAGTTTTAATATTAACGTCAAATATGACAAAAGCAAATGATATTGGAGACGACTTTCTCGGAAACCAATATCTATTATTGAAAAATAATCATCAAAAATGAAGAATATTTATTTAAAAATATTTATTTAAAAGGTAAACTCCCATTTATAATAGTGGGATTCGTTGTAGCTATGCATCTCGGGAACTGCAACTTGTCAGAGAGAAATACAGCTGGTCTCCAACTGTGAAAAGCAACTTGTTAACACCGTTGAGTGCCACTCGTGAATTGCAACTTGCAATAGAGAACTATAGTTGGCTATCACTTGTGAATGGCAACTTGTCAGAGAGAACTCTTGCTGGGCGCCACTCGTGCATTGTAACTTGAAAGAACTATAGATGGCCCCCACGCGTGAATGGCAACTTGTCATAGAGAACTACACCTGGCCACCACTCGAGAATGACAAATTGTCAGAGAGAACTTCTACTGACTGCCACTCGTGAATACAACTTGTCAGAGAGAAAAATACCGCTGGCCGCCACTCGTGAATGACAACTTGTCAGAGAGAACTAGCGCTGACCACCACTCCAGAATGACAACTTGTCAGAGAGAGCTACCGCTGGCCATCACTCGTGAACGACAACTTGTCAGAGAGAACTATCGCTGGCCACCACTCGTGAACGACAACTTGTCAGAGAGAACTATCGCGCTGGCTTCCACACGTGTGAGTGAATGTCCACTGAGCACCACTCGTGGATGCATCTTGTCAGAGAACTACCAGGATCTATATCGGCTATTGCTAATGGTGACCGTACTCTATCGTAGAGTAGAGTCCCGCGTTTGATATCGGCTAGTGATATGGCGACCGCGTGTCATCGTAGCGAGTGTCAAGGGTTCGAATCCTCGCTTGGGAACATTGTAAATATAAAGGAATACAGGTGTGTTCGCTAAAATAAATCTAGATATCATGTTTAGAATTGCCTATATTAGTCTATATTGCTAATAATCGGTATCCATTTTCTTCCTAGAATAAAAATAGACCGATTTGTGGTTGTAAAATTTAAATGACGCATTGCATTGTCCTATATACATTAAGTGTCCCTATCATGCTAAAGGCAGATATTACACTACCAGATATTACACTACCAGATATTACACGATATTACACTACCAGATATTACACTACCATATATTACACTACCAGATATTACACTACCAGATAGTACACTACCAAATATTACACTACCAGAGATTACACTACCAAATATTACACTACCAGATATTACACTACCAGATATTACACTACCAAATATTACACTACCAACATTATATTGTACGTCCGGCTTGGCCCATTGGCTAGCGTGGTGGACTTGAAATGCGGAGTACCCGGAATCAAGCCTCTGTAGGCACCATTGATTTTTTTCCTCGTGTGTTTTTTGGAAAGACACTTTTCCTTAGCCTCGCCCGTTGGATATGGACGAAAACCGGGAGGATCCGTGTATTGTTCTACTCTTCGAGCACGCTAAACCATAGGAGTGTAGGGCAGGTTACAGGATTCCTATGTATCCTCTCCCTCTCTCTGAGCGGCTTTGAATAACGTATTATGTGTTGATGAACCATTAACCAACATTCAATTGTAGAATAAATGCATTCCGTAAAAGGAGACACTGGAAGTCACCTACATACATGCCTGTATATAGGAAGATTGTCAACTTAATGATTTACATCAGTCATGGCAAAGCCTGTGCGTGTGTTAGACAACAGGGACTTGTTCCAGATCAGTATATCATGGCTGCACTCCGATCTGATATGCTGATATTCACACGGAGATAATTTTGGTCTTGACATTTGCGTAGACATTCAGGCTCCGAGAAAGCCAGTTGTGTTAAAGCTGTCATATCGGTATAAAATATACTAGTATGTCTAAAATATATTCTAACGCACTTCACAAAAATCCAGCAATCCGAACTGTTGGCGTTGAAAAATGTGTGACCATTTATTTGTGCATGAGTAGTTAGCATTAGTAATAAACACTGAAAATGGGACCCCTTGGAAGCAACAAACACAAACAAGAGAGAAAATATCAGCCTCGGTTTTAATGAGTCTGTTTATGAGAGGTCAGTGGGAACACCACTCACGCCTCCTAGCACCGGCTTAAGACGTGTTCTGTTTTTATTAAAGCCCAAATGACCAGCAAGTAATAACACTAGTGATACCCCCCACACAGCACCAAACAAACGCTAGTGTGAATGTCAATAAATACTGAAACGGGAGTCCCTTGTAAGCAACAAAAACAACAGAGAAACGTAGCAGACTGGATGTTTTATTTAGTCAGTGCATTAGTGATAATATAAGGCTGAACATCTCCCACGTCCCCTAGTAAGTCATGTAACGTTAAACCGTGAGGTAATTTAGTTTCATTTCAAAGCGTTTGTCAAACGGGTTAAACATATTGAACATGTTACTTGTCAAGATTGTATATTAGTAATTTAATGATTTCGCTAACGCGTCACCATTAAACAAACGTTGCGACCAAAATACAGCTGATATACCGTCACAAAAAGTCTAACTGTCTATAGAGTAAACCCTATATACCAACTTATTGCTCCTATGTCTGTTGTTGATCTGGCTTCATTGAATTCTTGCCTTGTGGCGTTCTAAGCGTTCTTATACTCATATGTACATGATCATCTATGCGTTATACTTATATTGCCTGTTAATGCTGCCTATAATGTTAGAGGATATAGCCTAGCGGTGATTTCTTCATTTACACTGTTCCATTTTACTGGTTTTAATCATATGTGTATTTCAAAGGTAACATATAATACAAATGTTACATAAATGATAAATGGATTGGAACGAAAGCATAATGATTATAGTGATCCGTTCCATACACGACTAAGCCAGTTACCAGAGTTTCGGGAATGCACGCGACTAATCCAATTAGCACAGTAGCGAGAATCCGAATCCACACGACTTAGCCATCTACCAGGGCCCGTATTCATAAAGCAACTTAAGTAGAACATATTACTTAAGTCAAAATTGAAGATTTTTACATATTTGCAAATATCCTTATTAACCTCTCGGCGACATTACAGAGCATCTGTTTCAAGGTAATGTTTTAGCTGTGGGTTTTATTAATCCACAGCATTATTGAAATATAAAAAAGATGTCATAAAACGATAGAAAAAAATGTGTTTAACAAATTGATAAATGTTGGCTTAAGTTAAGGCATTGCTAAGAAGCTTTATGAATACAGACCCAGATTAGCTAATCCAGTAGAGCGTATCACGAACACTGAACAGTCAAGTAGAATAGTGTAGCATGTATTTAAAACAATTTGTAAGGGTAATAAGTTTCCAGCTTCAGTATTTTTAGCGAGACATGACAGCTTTAAGAAGCTTGGTGCGTGTCCGCTCCCTGGATCTTACACCATTACCCAATTGCTGTATGACGCGCTTAATTAATAATAACTTAATATAAAATTATGGAGCAATCTCGCTAAGTGATACATTTAACTTGCCTTCTTCAATTATTAATACATAATTTCTGTCAAAATTACGGCACATTATACTGAATTAAAGCATACCGAAACGAGAGACAGAAATGAGAAGAAGATAAATCATATTTTACGCCTTTCCCAGGAGAAAGAAAATAGCTCTTCGCTGATGATATTTCTGCTCGTTTAGACAATTACGAAAATGGTTTTCTCGACCTTTCGATGCAACGAAATACATCTTTTATGGATAAGTGGATAAATAAAGCAGCTTGAACGCTGTCATTGCTGATATTTTAGTTATGACAACCTGTTTTTTCAAAATAGGCGTTTGCAACAAAATGCGAAAGGTTTGTGACCATGTGTGTTGCAAGTAGAATCTGTGTTCTTTTCAACTTTATGTGTTGAGTAATGCGACAATTCCGTGAACATTCCGCAACCCTCGTTTCTCTCATAAAACTCATGGAATTGTCTAACATTTCTGTGCCTGTTCCCGTAAACAACCATTTTCCCAATTAATTTGTTCCACAACTGATATTGTGTTTTGACAAGAGATGTCGTTGAATGCAATAGTATATAAATATCATAGCAGCTTGTTATCATATAGACATAATTCGTGAGATATTGCAGCGTTAATGCTGCATTTTGGAGGAGGGGAACTCGCAACAAATGTTAATTTAAAAAAAATCGGCATATATATATATATTACTTATATTGCGGCGTGGGAATGTAACAAAGAAATGACATAAATAGCATAATACAGTAAATATACACTAGTGTAATAAATATGCAAAATGAATGCTAAATCATCGCTCGATTTTTTCCGTTCAGCTCGGTGTGCGAACGCAATTGTCTGGTACATTTCCGTAAACGTTAAATCGATTGATGTGACACGGAGATACGACGTCATGATACGAGCGATTAATAGATGTGGCATTATTAGATGTGTCATAAATAGATGTGGCATTAATAGATATGGCATTATTAGATGTGTCATTAATAGATATGGCATTAATACATGTGTCATTAATAGATGTGTCATTAATAGATATGGCATTAATACATGTGTCATTAATAGATGTGGCATTAATAGATGTGGCATTATTAGATGTTATGTGATGAATAAATGTGGCATTATTAGATATGGCATTATTAGATGTGTCATTAATAGATGTGGCATTAATAGATGTGGCATTATTAGATGTGTCATTAATAGATGTGGCATTTATAGATTTGTCATTAATAGATGTGGTATTAATAGATGTGGCATTATTAGATGTTATGTGATTAATAGATGTGTCATTAATAGATGTCGCATTATTAGATGTGGCATTAATAGATGTGGCATTATTAGATGTTATGTGATTAATAGATGTGGCATTATTAGACGTGGCATTATTAGATGTGGCATTAATATATGTGGCATTATTAGACGTGGCATTATTAGATGTGGCATTAATAGATGTGGGTGGCATTAATAGACGTGGCAGTATTAGACGTGGCATTATTAGATGTGGCATTAATAGATGTGGCATTAATAGATGTGGCATTTATAGATGTGGCATTATTATATGTTATGTGATTAATAGATGCGGCATTATTAGATGTTATGTGATTAATAGATGCGGCATTATTAGATGTTTTGTGATTAATAGATGCGGCATTATTAGATGTTATGTGAATAATAGATGCGGCATTATTAGATGTTTTGTTATTACTAGATGCGGCATTATTAAATGTTTTGTGATTACTAGATGCGGCATTATTAGATGTTATGTGATTAATAGATGCGGCATTATTAGATGTTATGCGATTAATAGTTGTGGCATTAATAGATGTGGCAATATTAGATTTGGCATTATTAGATGTGGCATTAATAGATGTGGCATTAATAGATGCGGCATTATTAGATGTTATGTGATTAATAGATGCGGCATTATTAGATGTTTTGTGATTAATAGATGCGGCATTATTAGATGTTATGTGATTAATAGTTGCGGCATTATTAGATGTTATGTGATTAATAGATGCGGCATTATTAGATGTTTTGTTATTACTAGATGCGGCATTATTAGATGTTTTATGATTACTAGATACGGCATTATTAGATGTTATGTGATTAATAGTTGTGGCATTAATAGATGTGGCAATATTAGATGTAGCATTATTAGTTGTGGCATTAATAGATGTGGCATTAATAGATGCGGCATTATTAGATGCGGCATTATTAGATGTTTTATGATTACTAGATGCGGCATTATTAGATGTTATGTGATTAATAGATGCGGCATTATTAGATGTTTTATGATTACTAGATGCGTCATTATTAGATGTTATGTGATTAATAGTTGCGGCATTATTAGATGTTATGTGATTAATAGATGCGGCATTATTAGATGTTTTGTTATTACTAGATGCGGCATTATTAGATGTTTTATGATTACTAGATGCGGCATTATTAGATGTTATGTGATTAATAGTTGTGGCATTAATAGATGTGGCAATATTAGATGTAGCATTATTAGTTGTGGCATTAATAGATGTGGCATTAATAGATGCGGCATTATTAGATGCGGCATTATTAGATGTGGCATTAATAGATGCGGCATTATTAGATGCGGCATTATTAGATGTGGCATTAATAGATGCGGCATTAATAGATGCGGCATTATTAGATGTGGCATTATTAGATGCGGCATTAATAGATGCGGCATTATTAGATGCGGCATTAATAGATGCGGCATTATCAGATGCGGCATTAATAGATGCGGCATTAATAGATGCGGCATTATTAGATGCGGCATTATTAGATGTTTTGTGATTAACAGAATCTTACATTCGTGCCTATTTAATAATGAATTTATTAAAAACTTGCAGTTAAATTGTTACTGGTCACATTGTTACTGGTCACATGTTACTGGTCACAGTTGCTACTGCACAGCTTCGCATCATACCATTGCATCCAACATTTAATAATAGAAAGGTACACTGCAATATCCGCCAAGTAAGGCTTTATATGTGAACTAAGATATAATATATTGTTTTACTTTTGAGTTTGTGGCATAGCCGTGCTATCCGTCGTCTTAGGATCAAATTGCTCTTCTTCCCGCAAGACCGATGACTTTGTGTCATAAAGAAGAGTCAAGAGTGTACAAGAATGACAAATTACCGTAATCACATGACAAATTAACCATCATCACGTGATTAAGAAGTTATTAGAGCTACTCAAGGTTGTAAGAAGCTATCGATTATGTCTTAGAAACTTAATTGATGTGATTAGACACTGGTACAGGCGCGTGATTCTTATTAGTAACTTTATCTCCTTAAATGAGCCAATAACATTTTCCAGTCTTAAATGTCATCTGATTTCCACAGAAAAAAAACACATCAAGATATGGGCAAACGTACACTTGTTAAATTGATCAACTAACGCACCTTGATACTGATGTTGTAGAAGGAGGAACACACGTTCAACCATGGAAGACGGATGCGGCCATTTCGACATCGCGATTTCGCGACTTTTCGCCCTGTTAATACAAGGCGAAAATTCGAAGGCGAAAAGTCGCCAACACGAAAAGTCGAAGGCGAAAAGTCGCCAACCTGAAACGACGAAGGCGAAAAGCCGCAAACCCGCCGTTTTGGACGAAATTTCGACTCACAAAGTCGCCAATCCGATATTGTAAAATTTCGACTTTTCGCCACGAAATTTCGTCCAAAACGGCGGTGTAGGAACCTCAAACGTGAAAAATTTCACAAATTTAAAACGGTTACAAATGTAAAAAAAAAATATGTAAAAGCATACGACAAATGTAACACGTTTGGTGACATTTGTAGAAAAAACAAAAGTGACAAAAGTGAGAAAAAAAAAGTTAACAAATGTAAAAGTAACATATGTAAAAAAAAAAAGAACACAAATGTAAAAATACATTTTTAAACGTTCATATTTTTTTTTATCTCTGTTGATCAAAGGTCATGACCATGACTTGGTGCGGCGTCCGTCCGTCCGTCTTTCCGTCCGTCCGGCCGTAAACTTTTGTCCGTGGCGAATTCTCCTCAGGCACCCCTTGGCCAATTTTGACCAAACATCAAGTGGATGATAATTAAATGACCTTATTTTTAGATTTGCTAGCATTAGGTCCAACATGGCCGCCATTACCATATATTGTCAAAACCTTAAACAGTCTTCTTCTAAAGAACCATTGGACATATTTTTCTTTTAAAATGATCGCCAACGCCTAGCCTATCAGATCTGTTCAAATAAAGTCTCTCGGATAAAACATGAACGTGCCCCGGGGGTCCAAAGTTTGTATATTGAGATTTTTATATGTCTTTCATAGACTTATATAAGAAAAATCATTAAAAACCCTTCTTTCCTGAAACCACAAGGTACAGAGCTCTCATGTATTACATGTAGCATCAGTTTATGTATTTTACTAAGTTTATCAAATGGTAACCCTGGGGTCCAATTTAGCCCCGCGCCATAGGTCACAGTTTTACATAGGCTTTTATAGGAAAAACAATCTTCTCTGAAACTACAACAGCCAGAGGTTTATTTTGCATTTACTATAAGCGTATAGTCAGTCCTCTAACCAAGTCTGTTCAAATAGTGATCCTGGGGTCACATTTGGCCCCGCCCCAGAGGTCACATGTTTTATATAGACTTAGATTATCAGCGTATAATGAACACAAGAGGTCAATGACCTTGAAACTCTACTGATAGATTTTAATAGCCACATTAGCCATGGGAACCTGTGAAGTGTTATAGAAATAGGGCTACTTTCAGAGAAGTAGTCGCCCCAATTTATCACCCTATATAATAAGATGGCCGTGCCAGTCATTTGGTAAAGGTTCCAATTCAATATCACTTACGGTTTTTGAAAAGTAGTCACCACAAAATCGCATTTTTAAAATATAGTTTTAGCCTTGGCGGCCATTTTGTAATTCTGGCACACCTGAAATTTTACTAAGATCAACTAGTCATTAAAAGCAACATTCCTGTGAAGTTTCATGAAAATCTGTCAAGCAGTTTCAGAGAAATAGTCACGTCACCACAATCAAAAGTTTACGGACGGACGGCGGGAGGGACGACGGACGCTGCACCACGTCATGATCTTTGATCAACAGAGCTAACAAATGTCACCAAAAGTGTTACATTTGTCGTATGTTTATTAAAATATGTGACTCTTTATTTTTACATTTGTAACCACTTTCAAATTTGTGACATAATTTACGTTTGAGTTCCTACGTACTGCCCACGCACTTACTATGTCTCAAAAGAAATAATAATAATAATAATAACAATAAAGAATTTATTTAACGAGAGAACTCATCTGAAACTGGTCAATCTTCCATAAGGCCCATAACAATATATATTATACAAGTATTTACAAAGATATGTGATAATTTAAAATGAATTGTAGTATATTCATGCATACAGTAACATAAATATGTCCAAACTGAGTTGCAAGACTTAGTCACTAATATATGGTTCGGTTAATCCACTGTAAATACAATGTTTTGAAATGATTAACATATTGGGCATTTTTTATTTGGTGAGGAAGTGAGTTCCACACTTTAGAGCCTGAATAGGCAAACGATTTTCTGAAAAACTGACTATTCGGTCTGCGGGAATATAGTTGTAAATTTGAGGATGATCTTAAAATTGAAATAAGAGTAAAACGTATTTTTAAGAAATAGCTATTCTACCTTCTGAAAATACATTTGTGGTCACTGGTGTCAAGGTCACTGTTAATAAAAATAGGAAAAACGGTTTCCGCTCAGTTACTTCAGTTAGGAACGAGATATTGGAATACAATTGCTGCTATTTCAAGGTAAAAAAAACAGGGAGCGTTCGGTTCCGATCCAAATTGTTTATTTATAGCACAGGTATTGTTTATGTTAACACAATAGTTGAAGAGTTCACAAACCAAAGCCCAAAGCGTACGTTTTTATTAATCACTGGTTTCATTTAACACCTGTGTACATCGGGCGATTTAATGCAAGTTTGACGGTAATATTATACCGTAATAAATGATACAAAGTCTTCATCATCTTCGTTGACTTTGGAAATAAGCATACTGTGGCTTAAATACTTTCTAGAACAGGCGACACATGCACCAAAAGGCACCCATCTAGTCTAAGTAGTTGTCAGAATGATTTTGTGTTTTTCATGATGATCAAGTCTATGTAGGCGTGACATGAAATTCGATGGAATTTTTAAAAAAAATGTTTTGGAATAAATCTTTGTTATATGGTAAAACTCTGCTTTTGGTTATAAGGCCATCTTGAAACTTTACAGAAATAATAACCTTGTTAAAATATTAATTTTAGGGTCAGTAGTTCACACTAACCCAATTAACCCAAAAAACGTCTCTTGCGCTGCAATTTATTTATCCCTGCAATCTTGAAACATACAAATACATGAATTATCTATTTTGCAACAACTACCCTATTGCGTTCATGGTAGTAGGTCAAATGTCAAGGTCACTCTGACCTGATCATGAAAGCATATTTCTCGGATGTCATTCTTGGAACTATTTGCCATACAATATTAAAACTGTATAATGCCCTTTTGATTATCAAACGCCAGCTTCAACTGCTTTAAAATAGTCTACGACCAGGTACGCCGCATTGGTTACAGAGGGCTCACCAACTCCTGAGTATACACTGGAATCCTGATAGTCCCTCTTTTACCAAAGACTTCGAACAGAGTCCCAACACCACCCTACGGCCAGGCATTCCATTCAACAGCTTCCCAGATGTTTACATAGTAACAACGTACTGCTGCCAACTGGAATTTAATAATGTGCGCCTTTTTTATCATTTATGCGGGGCGTCCTTGACAGAGTGGTTGGTTAGAGTCTCTGACTTGAAATCATTTGCCTCAGGGGCCTAGGAATCTCTATGTGAGGAAGCTATCTAGCTGGCTTGCGGAACGTCGTGGTTCTACCCAGGTGCCCGCCCGTTCATGAAAAATTGCGGTGGTGGTGGTGATGGAGTGGGGGATGGGGGTGGGACTGGGGTGCAACATAGCTGTAGGTGTAGAATTGTTAAACAAAAATAACACAGAAATATGTGTAAAAAAATCGGGGTAGGGGTGGAGGTGGGGTGTGGGGTAAAGATCGGATGGAAAATGGAGAAAAAGGCGGGGGTTGTGTGGTGATGGGGCACATGAGAAAGCTATATTTGTAAGAATTTACTAAAACAACACATAAATATGTCCTAATGTAGTGCATAATTATGTCCATTGAATATAAAACTGAATCACATGGTTTTAGTCGTATGTGTATTTTTGCCTATGCTTTTTCCAGGTGGCCTCCAGTCACTTTAATATATTAAAATAACATGTATATTCATTTATTAATTTAATCCAAATTGAATAGGAGCTGTCCCCTGACATTGTGATAGTAAGGATCAATTACCATCCATGGAAACATGTGCAGTGTCCAACAACAGATGTGCATTAGCACTTGACCAATATTATATTCGTGCTTTAAAGTTTGATAATAAACGTAATCTTGCATTATCGTGCCGTGTTCATTATCAGCTGATAATCTAAGTCTATGTAAAACATGTGACCTCTTGGGCGGGCCAAATGTGACCGCAGGATCACCATTTGAACAGGATTGGTCAGAGGACCATACGCTTATAGTAAATGCAAAATATTAAACCTCTGGCTCTTCAAGTTTCAGAGAAGAAGATTGTTTTTCCTATATAAGCCCATGTAAAACTGTGACCCCTGGGGCGGGGCCAAATTTGAACCCAGGGTTACCATTTGACAAACTTGTGTAGATGACATAAACTGATGCTACATGTAATACATGAGAGCTCAGTACATTGTGGTTTGAAAGAGAAGAAGGGGTATTAATGTTTTTTTCCTATATAAGTCTATAAAAAAACATGTAAAATCTCAATATACAAACTTTGGATCCCCGAGGCACAATCATGTTTTACTCGAGGGACTTTTTTTAAACAATTCTGATAGGCTAGGCGTTGGAGATCATTTCAACTTTTTTTTTGTCGAAATCTGTCCAGTGGTTCTTTAGAAGAAGATTGTTTAAGGTTTTGACAATATATGGTAATGGCGGCCATCTTGGATGTCGCGCTGACCTAATGCTAGCAAATCTAAAAAGCAATTCATTTAATTATCATCCATGTGATGTTTGTCAAAATTGGCCAAGCAGTGTCTGAGGAGAAGTCGCCACAAACAAAAGTTTACGGGCGGACAGACGGACGGACGGACGTCGCACCACGTCATGGTCTTAACCTTTGATCAACAGAGCTAAATAAATGAACGTTTAAAAATGTATTTTTACATTTGTGTTCTTTTTTTTTTACATATGTTACTTTTACATTTGTTAACTTTTTTTCTTCAATTTTGTCACTATTTTTTTTTTTACATATGTCACCAAACGTGTTACATTTGTCGTACGTTTTTACATATGTGACTCTTTTTTTTTACATTTGTAACCGTTTTTACATTTATGACATGTTTCACGTTTGAGGTTCCTACACGGCGGGTTTGTGACTTTTCGCCTTCGACTTTTCGGGTAGGCGACTTTTCGCCGTATTGAAAGGGTTATTAACAAGGCGAAAACTCGAAGGCGAAAAGTCGAAATGGCCGCACCCGTCTTCCATAAATGAGTCGACTATTGCATGTGAGTCAACAAACGGGATATATTTTTTGAAGTCGAAAAGTCGCCAACACGAAAGTCCCCAACCCGAAAAGTCGAAGGCGAAAAGTCGCCAACCCGAAAAGTCGAGGGCGAAAAGTCGCAAAACTGCCGATTTGGACGAAATTTCGTGGCGAAAAGTCGAAATTTTACAATATCGGATTGGAGACTTTGCGAGTCGAAATTTCGTCCAAAAACGGAGGGTTTGCGACTTTTCGCCTTCGACTTTTCGGGTTGGCTAATTTTAGCCTTCGATTTTTCGTGTTGGCGGCTTTTCGCCTTCGACTTTTCGCCTTGTATTAACAGGGCGAAAAGTCGCGAAGTCGCGAAGTCGAAATGGCCGCATCCGTCTTCCATATTCAACCACTGTGATGTTGTTGTAGGTCATGGATACAAATAAGGAAAGTGCCCATACCACATTAAACGTTACAACTTCCGCTATTTTAAAGGTAACATTCACCTCTTCAAAAGGAACAACCTACGCTGTAGGTGGCTTTACGTTTTAGTTTCCTTTATGTCATATATAGGCGTACTACTTACGTCATAGATACCCTTACGCCATAGGTACCCTTACGTTATAGTTTCCCTACATAATAGGTACCATCACGTTATAGCTTCCATTACGCTGTAGGCGCCCTTACGTTATAATTTCCCTTACGTACCATTACGTTATAGATTCCCTTACGTTGTATGCACCCTTACGCTATCGACAGCCTCATGTTATTGGTACCCTTACGTTATAGGTACTCTTACGTTATAGGTACTCTTACGTTATATGTGCCCTTACGCAATAGGTACCATTACGTTACAGACCCTTACGTTATCGATAGCCTTATGTTATTGGTACCCTTACGTAATAGGTACCCTTACGTCATAGGTATACTTACGTTACATGTACCCTAACGTTATAGGTACCTTTACGTTATTAGTACCGTTAAGTTTAAGTTATAGGTACCCTTACGTAATAGGCACTTTTAATTTATAGGTGCCCTTGCGTTATTGGTACTCTTACGTACATGTACCTTAACGTTGTATGTACCTTTGGTTATAGGTACCCTAGAGTTATAGGTATTACGTTATAGGTACCCTTAAGTTGTATGTACCCATACTTTATAGGTACATTTATGTTATAGGCGCCCTTACGTTATAGGTACCCTCACGTTATATGCACCCTTCCGTTATATGTACTCTTACGTTATATGCACTCATACGTTATATGTACCCTTACAGTATTGGTACCCTTATGTTATAGGTAGTGTAAGGAACCCTTACTGTGTAGGGACTCGAACGGTATAGGTACGTTAAAGGTAACAATCACCTCTTTAACAGGAATAAACATAACGTTAAATGTACCCTTACGTTATAGGCACCCTTACGTTAAAACTACCTTTACGTTATGTGTTCCCGGCCGTACACACACGGCAATCTTTATTTTTTAAAAACTCACGGCGTCCCGCTAGTATTTCTGCATAACTTGCATTTGTTCAATCATTAATAATAAGTATAAGAATAGTATTAAGCAATTTGTTTTTGCATAGTATTAATTTTTGATATTATCACATAACGCATGGTGCGGGAGTGGAATAACACCATTTTATATATATCAATTATAGCATAATGTTTCGGGTATATACAATTTATACTGCTATATCCCACACACACACGTATGCCCCCTACCCCATACCGATACGGCATATATGGACCAGGCGTCAAAAATATAATCCCGATTTGATATGTTGTGCATTTTTCATTACCTAATGCATATGCAGTCTTATTTCAAAATATTTCAAATAAACTTTTCTGTATTTAGATTGTCATCTAACCCCCTCCCACATACACAGACGGACGCAGATATTTCCATCGAAAAACCCGCACCCCCACTTCCCCCGACCTATCCCCCCACCACACCCACCACCATGTTTCAGGCAAAATATCCCAGTTTAACAGGTTTTACCAAAATCTTGTAATTTAGTAGTTGGCAGAGATGCGAGTGCAAGGAACGATAACTGCGTGGAGATTGGAATATTTAATATGCCTACCAGCTTTTGATTGGTCGGCTACTCGGAGATATTATCCGTGATCGTTCGGCAAATGTCGGGGTGAAAGGGGCTATAGTTGATTTTTTATTTAAATTTAACCGTAAAAGTAAAAATGATACTGGATATATAAAGCGAGACACCCATTTCAAACACGCAAGTACCTTACGCGCACCCAAACGTTATATGCAGCCTTACGTTATAGGTGCCCTTACATGCACTCTTACGTTATATGCACCCTTACGTTATAGGTGCCCTTACGTTATAGTACTATTACGTCATAGGCAGGCGTTACGTTATAGGTACCCTTACATTATATTTACCCTTACATCATAGGTACCCTTACGTCATAGGTACCCTTACTTTAAGTACACTTAGGTGCTCTTACTTTAAGTACACTTAGGTTATAGGTACCGTTACATTTGACACCTATAATGTAACGTTACATTATAGGTAACGTTACGTGATATGTACCCTTACGTTGTAAGTACTCTTACGTTACAGGTAACCTTATGTTATAGATCCCCTTACGTTATAGGTACCCTTACGCTATAAGCACCATTACGTTATAGACACCCTTACGTTATAGATCCCCTTACGTTATAGATCCCTTACGTTATAGACACCCTTACGTTATAGATCCCCTTATGTTATAGGTACCCTTACGTTATAGACACCCTTACGTTATAGATCCCCTTACGTTATAGGTAACCTTACGTTATAGATCCCCTTACGTTATAGGTACCCTTACGTTATAGGTACCCTTACGCTATATGCACCATTACGTTATAGACACCCTTACGTTATAGCTACCCTTTCGTTATAGGTAACCACTTTTACGTGCGTTTACCTGAATTATATATACGCTGTTTTCATTGAAACTGCAGATATTACAATCTACATTAAGCGTAAATGTTGCCTTTAACGTTAAAGATGTAGTAAACGGAGGTTGTTATCTTTAGCGGAAGTGTTACCTTGTAGCGGAAGTGTTACCTTTAGCGGAATTGTTACCTTTATCGAAAGTGTTACTTTTTAGCGAAAGTGTTATCTTTAGCGGAATTGTTACCTTTAGTGGAAGTATTACCTTTAGCGAAAGTGTTACATTTAGCTGAATTGTTACCTTTAGCGGAAGCGTTACCTTGTAGCGGAAGTGTTACCTTTTAGCGAAAGTGTTACCTTTAACGGAATTGTTACCTTTAGTGGAATTGTTACCTTTAGCGGAAGTGTTACCTTTAGCTGAATTGTTACCTTTAGGTGAATTGTTACCTTTAGCGGAAATGTTACCTTTAGCGGAAGTGTTACCTTTACCGAAAGTGTTACATTTAGCGGAAGTGTTACCTTTAGTAGCGGAATTGTTACTTTTAGCGGAAGTGTTACCTTTAGCTGAATTGTTACCTTTAGCGGAAGTGTTACCTTTAGTGGAAGTATTACCTTTATCGGAATTGTTAGCTTTAGCGGAAGTGTTACCTTTATCGGAATTGTCACCTTTATCGAAAGTGTTACCTTAAACGTTGTTAGAGGCGTTATTACTATTGGATACTATTGAATATGAACAGTAATGTGACGTTGTATTGACGGCCTTCTTATGTGCATATAACCTGCACTTGTGTACTTACTTACCAAGCAGGTTTTGTGTAGAGAAAACCAATATATTTCCGAGCAGAACAATATGACCTTTAAGCATTCTCAGCCACTCCTTTCGTTTTTAGACTCCATGTTACACAGGGGAGTAGCTGACCTGAAATTCATTTATAGGTTCCGAAAACTAGTGGGGTTCGGCAGCATGCTCTCACGTCTTTCTTTTTTTTTATAACCTTAGCTTCATTATTTATTGTTTTCATTTTTCTATTTCATGTATAGGCTGGCCTGTATGGTGTAATTGTAGCTACGCCGATGAATTGTATACGAGATGATGACGGCCTATACTTTTTTTTAATGTGGGTTTTCCGTTAATAACATGATACGAACATACTATTATATATTGAAATAAATTGTATAGTTAAAATATATATGTCTAAAATCATATAAGATGGATATAATATGTAATTTTCTGAAAAGCATACAGAAGCTCCCCATCAGTCGAACACTGATTACGATCTGCTCTGTCCGCGGCCATGAATATATACATTCTGTCTTGCGGTTAAAAGAATGAAATATGATACAACAGTGTCACGTTGGCGTGGCTTTCAAATTGAGTCAAGGACATTTTACAAAATCTAACCTCTGTCAGATAAATGAAAGTCTATTTTACCGCTGATGGCTACTAATATAATTAGGGACTTTCCGATAATCAAAATTATTTTTCAAATTCGAATTCCTTAATTATGTGACCATCAACAGTAAAATAGACCAGCAGAAGGTCCAGGAAACGTAAGTATACAATAAACAGGTCAAACTGCTACGACAATTCCAGAAAGATTCAACATCGTAGAACGTAATGATAATACTTTTAAATGAATCTTTCAACCGCAACTTTTCGCGATCGGAACTCTACGGTGTCCGGTAGGGGCCAGATACAATGTCGCAGTGTCGTGTGCGACAATGCGACGCCCGACAACGCGACATCGCGATACGACAGTGCGACATCGCGATACGACAACTCGACATTGCGATACGACATCGCGACATTGCGATACGACATCGCGATAATTATGTCGTGATGTCGTATCGTAATGTCGCGATGTCGTATCGCGATGTCGCGATGTCGCATTGTCGGGCGTCGCATTGTCGCGCACGACAACGCGACATTATGTCGTATTGTCGTAATGTCGCCCACGACAACGCGACATTCTTTCAAGTGTCGTAATGTCACGTTGTCGTGATGTCGTTGGCGACATTACGACAACGCGACATTCTTTCAATTGTCGTAATGTCGCGATGTCGTGATGTCGTTGGCGACATTACGACACTTGAAAGAATGTCGCGTTGTCGTGGGCGACATTACGACAATACGACGTAACCTCGCGTTGTCGTGCGCGACAATGCGACGCCCGACAATGCGACATCGCGACATCGCGGTACGACATCGCGACATTACGATACGACATCACGACATAATTATCGCGATGTCGTATCGCAATGTCGCGATGTCGTATCGCGATGTCGCACTGTCGTATCGCGATGTCGCGATGTCGCGTTGTCGGGCGTCGCATTGTCGCCCACGACACGACAATGCGACATTGTATCTGGCCCCAACCGGACACCGTAGTACTCTTCGCCAATTTCAATGTGTGACGGAATCCGACGAGGCAGTTCATTAACTTTTCGGTCGATCGGAACTCTTCGCCAATTTCCGTACTCGAATGTGACGGAATCCGACGAGGCAGTCCGATTTGCTCTTTTCGGTATGTGGACAAAAGAAGATGGTGCCCCATCCCCATCCCAGTTAGCGCCCCCTGTCAGTACCACTATCAATCACGTCGCTACATAGTT
The DNA here is from genome assembly GCA_037043455.1 of Cyrtodaria siliqua. NCBI lineage: Eukaryota > Metazoa > Mollusca > Bivalvia > Adapedonta > Hiatellidae > Cyrtodaria > Cyrtodaria siliqua. The sequence goes on along the minus strand of JAWPHD010001564.1, from coordinate 217,466 downwards.
TTGGTTTTCCAGTGATAACATGCATCTTCACGTGACACCTGATTAGCTGTATTTTATTTATTTTAAAAGGTTGTCTTATTTAAGACGAATATGTTATCAAACGATATGATATAAATAATCGTGCAAGGTCACACCTGAAGATAATTAATTGTGTGGGTAGATTGGTATCTTTATTCACAGGTATTTGTTATTTTTGCATCTCAGTACAAAATGTACATTTGTAAATTTGGTCATTAGGTGTAACTTACTATTTACATTCATTAAAACAAGAAACAGCCATGCCATTCCATATATACAGACTTTAATTAATATATTGAACTCAGAATTTAGCTCGATGTTTTTTTTTGTTTGTTATTAATTTTTTCGACTTTCGTTTTCGAAAATCATTTTTCTTTTTCTCGTTATTTATTTTCGTTTTCGATATTCAAATGAATGAGCGAATTTCTGGAAAGTACTCATTCAGTAAACATATGCTACATGATCAAGTTGAGCAACTACCTCGGGGAAACGCGATCTTTCGCCATCTTGAAAGTGACTGAACATTTCTTTCCGTGCATCTTACAACACAGTCAGAACCTTTATTCTAAAACATGTTAGTGTTTCCGGTTTCATTTTTTTTATTCACAGAGAGTCAAGACGTTTGTATTTATAATCAAGCATCGAAGATGATCAAGACTAGATTTGTAAACAGTAAGGGAAAATGAGCGCCTAGATCCAACTCTGATCAGAAAACCTGTATCAGAGTAGTTGTATGTGGATGCTGCAACTCTGTGTAGAGATTGATTGGTTCCAGTGACGTTAAGTGTTCATCTTTGAACTATGTAACTTAAAGATACAGAATCTATAATTTGACTTTGACAAACTCGTAAATAAAAATGAGTCACGGGTGAAGTAGTTACAATTCGACGACCATCCAAAATGTTGGTATTTTACTTCATAAAAAATAGTTGCCCGGAATGGGAATGGGATACCTGGGCCCTGTTTTACGATAAGTCTTAAATTTTAAACTCGCTCACTTTTTTCACCTAAGCATTCAATGCAGACAAGTAAGTGTTTTTACGTGTTGCAGAAATATCACATGTATGAGAACACGTTTATTTGAAAAGTGGAATTTATAGTGCAGCATTTGAAGAAATTGATTTACGATCAAAATGGTTGTCAGTTGTTTCATAAAACCGAGCCCAGGTATTTACTCTTTGATATGAAGGTATACCACCATCGAGACGTCGTAGCATATCTTACAATACATTACGTGGTACGAGTATTAACTTTCATACCCCATCCAACCCCTTCTCCAAGAAGCGAAAAACGGGGTTGGCCGTGGGGTATGAAATAAAACCTTAATTTCGGCTTTAACAGTTTGCATATTGTAAAATTAAAACATTTAATAGGTAATATTAAACAGGTTATCGCAATTTTTTTAGTAAGACATATTTTTAAACATGTTTTATTGTCGAAATATCCGTTATCTCGTACTTCTTCTTTTCACATTGCTTAATGGAATTAAGGCTGGAACACGTAATGACATAGGCATTAGGCAATTCTAACATTTACGAAACTAACCCACCAAATAACGGCACAATTACAATTAAAACTGTATCCATGTGTTCAGGTCATATACTAATGTATATGTGCCGATTAAAAGTAAAAAAATAAAGGTTGAGTAACGGGTTCTTAAAATATCCATGATTAAATATGAGTAAAATGAATTATGAGTTGGTAACTCTTGATTCGACGCTCCTGTTTCGAGGTTTGGTCTGGATGTTAAACCGTTTATATCGTGTCTAAAGAGTTTGGATTCTCAAAATATGTAAGTTATATGTACATGATGTATGCCACATTGTCAGTAGGTTTAGAAACGGTGTACATAGGATGTGAAATTTGCCAGTTGTTGGCGGGATAGCTACTGTAACTAGCGCAGACACACGCACAAACGTATCAACTGCTAAATTAAAATCGAGATAAAGTTTTTTTTGAGACAGAATCTTCAATTTGATAAAATAAAGTATTAGAACACGCAAGGTTAATACATGTACGATACTGTGGACTACGTAATCATACATATTAACGTGCGTTCAGCTACACTACTCAACTTTTATAATCGGTCATCCAGGTTTTTTAAAAATAACACGAATACTCAAAACTGGAAATCACCGAAACACATACCAATATTTTATTAAGTTTATCACAATGTAATCTGAAATCAGATAAACTTATATTTACACGAGCATATTTGTGTTTTACTTATATTGCCTATTGATGCTGCCTTGTTGGTTAGAGATTAGATCATGGCGGGGATTTCTTTATTTACACTGTCCTGTTTTAATGGGATGACAGTAGGGTAAGTGTGAGGTTTGGTGCACCCTAGAACCGGTTTAAACCCCCAGTGGCCTACTTTGCCACTGACCGTTCAAAGGCGGTAGCCCTATTGTCACCTCTTTTGTGTTTGTGATGTCGTTTGCAATTTTTATTACTTTTGTCTTTTCGTTTGTCTGTTTGCGTGTTTGTTTTTGTGTTTTGTGGTTGACTGTCGTCCTTGAATGCTGCTTTCCCTGTCCGATATTTTTATTCTTTTTTTTTAGTAAAATATTGGTATGTGTTTCGGTGATTTCTAGTTTTGTAGTATTCGTGTTATTTTCTAATAAAAAACCTGGGTGACCGATTATAGAAGTTAAGTAGTGCATGTTATTTTGCATCATAATAACCACCAATTAGCACCTTAAATGGAGCGGCGAGTTTTAAAAACATTTGTAGCATTACATAACAGTATAGGTATCTGCCATCTGTTATTTACTCTTTACATGTATGTCCCATTTATTTTGTAAATATCATACATATATATATACTGATATGAGGGAAAAAGTTTAACAAGTTTTTTAGATGAAATAATACTGTATACAATATATACTGACATTTTGGGACTTTACGGGCTTGATCCCTACGTTCATTTATTCGATACGTCATTAACATGTTCGACTGTTATTGATGTGTATTTAATAAAATAATGTGTCTATGGCAGTAGTTTCTTGATTTTACAACCAAAAATATATTATTTCCAGGGTGCAACAAAAAGTTGCTAAGCCTTTTTCACTCAGTATAATATATTGCTGAGAACCTCATGGAAGATTGAATTGTTTCAAATATATCGTACTGTTAAACACAGTTTTATTATTATTAGTAGTAGTAGCAGCAGAAGTAGCAGTTTTATTAGCAGTAGCAGCAGCAGTAACAGTAGCATCAGCAGTATCAGTAGCAGCAGCAGCAGCAGCACCAGTAGCAGTAGCACCAGCAGTATCAGTAGCAGCAGCATCATCAGTATCAGTAGCAGCAGTAGCAGCAGTAGCAGCAGCAGCAGTATCAGTAGCTGCAGTAGCATCAGCAGTAGCAGTAGCAGTAGCACTAGCAGCAGCAGCAGCAGTACCTGTAGTAGAGTGATTAGTTCTGGTTGTCGGAAAGTTAAATTGTCGGGATTAAACATGGTTGCATGGGTTTACAATAGATGTACATAGTACTAATAAAGAAAGTGTGGTATAATGTATATATGTAGTATAAGTGTAGTATAATATATATGTTATATGTAGAATAAGTGCGATAACATGAGTAATATTTTATCGTCTTTTATAATTATGTATAATACAAATTTACATACATAAGCTTATACTTAAATGATTGTATAAACTGTTTGTAAACGATGAGACGTAAATAAACAATACAACCATGTATCAGTTGGTAGTTTATTCCATCCTTGTGCAGGGGCGTACACAAATAGATCTGACCCCTGGATCCGCGCCTGAATACGGTAGCATTGTTTAAAATAACGTGACTAAGAAAATAAACATCCTTCTGAAATCGTCTGGTGACAATAAAATTTCTGTGATATTGTATCCTCCTGCTCATCACATAATAATCGCCATAATCAAACCCGGTTTTATTGTTCCAAGATGAAAGACTGCTGCTCCCGAGAATCGTTTAGTGATTTCTCTGCAAGTACTACTTGCGACAAATATATTTTATATTTTATTGGGCAATGACGTTGTAGAAAGTCATGAAACATAGGGAGTCTGTCATTTCTTAGCAATGAAATATAAATATACTCAGTTGCAAAAGAAACTGGACACTTTGAAAATGTACTTTACACCCTATTCTCTTTATCAAGCGACAGTCCCTTAATGATTCGACCTATTGAAAAACAAATGACAAAATGATATTGGCAATGGAATGATAACAACTTTGGTACCAAACATGGCATATTCATTTTGGAATTTGTCAATTTAATTCTAAAAACACTTTATACAATTAAATCTAAACAAAACTCAGTGTCCACTTTCTTTTGCAACTGAGTATATATATAACAAGGAATACGGTTAGAATATAATATAATTGTTTTATTATCCTCGTCAATAGGTCTAGGACGGGTCGAGGGCATCCCGCCGTAGACCTTACAATGTTCATAATAGTTCATGCATTAAGTTTGATAAGACTCGTGAGCATATGATAGATACTTCAACAAATACTCAAAATAGATACAATGACGTGACAGTGTCATAAAGTAATTCATGTAATGAATATAACAACAGACCATAGTATGGAACGCCATGCTGTCTTTGCATGAATAAGTTCCTTATACTGAGTGCATTCTGTAGTATATGCGGTCCTTAATTTACTATATTCGGTGCATATATCATTATATGTTGTACAAAGTTCTTTATATGCTGTGCAACCGTCTTCATATGCGGTCCAAACTTCTAAATATGCTGTTCTAACTTCTTTATATGCTGTGCAAACTTCTTTATATACTGTACAGATGTCTTTATATGCTGTGGAAACGTCTTTATATGCTGTCCAAACTTCTTAATATGCTGTCCAAACTTTTTTATATGTGTCCAAACTTCTTTATATGCTGTGCAAACTTCTTTATATACTTTACAGATGTCTTTATATGCGGTGGAAACGTCTTTATATGCTGTCCAAACTTCTTTATATGCTGTGCCAATTTCTTTATATACTGTACATGTCTTTATGTGCTGTGGAAACGTCTTTATATGCTGTACAAATGTCTTTATATGCTGTACAAACTTCTTTATATGCTGTACAAACTTCAGTATAAGCTGTAAAACATCTTTGTATGCTGTACAAATGTCTTCATATGCTGTACAAATGTCATTACATGCTGTATAAACGTCTTTATATGCTGTACAAATGTCTTTATATGCTGTACAAACTTCAGAGCTTCAATTATTATCCCAGATGATGTGCAAAGTTCTTTATATGCTGTACAAACTTCGTTACATGCAAACGTAGGTATATGCTGACCGAACTCCTTTATATGCTGTCGTTTCTTCGATATATTTGGTGTAAACATTTTTATTTCATTATATGCTGTCATAAATGAACATGTTTATATGCGGTCGAAATTTCTTCATACGATGTCCATAGTTCTTTATAGGCTGTCGAAACGTCTTTATATGCTGTCGAAACTTCTTTATATGATGATCAAAATTCTTTCGGAAGTATCTCGGCGATTTTCGAAGTAGGAATACTTATTAGCGATGAAAAAGACTGTCACACCATAAAGCACCAAAGCGATGGCAGCATACGTTATTTTAGATATTTTAGTCAAATTGGGGCTAAATGCCCATCGTCAAAAATTTACCCTTTTCCCAAACATCAGACATTCCAATCGAAGTTTCATCAACATAGGTCTATCAACTATTCCTAAGCATTGACATTCGTACTTCCAACGATATATGTTCAGGAAATGTAGCGATTTGTTGAGCATTTGCTCCTACTTTCTTAAGAACAGTTTTCATGTTTTTTTCGCATGCCATCTTTGATCAAGTGTGTGTGTTTGTGTGTGTGAATTCACTTATGATAGAGGCGTTTTGACAATTGAATTGAATTGGGGTTTTAAGGCGCACCAACACATGAAAAGGTTATATGGCGCCAATAGGCATGAACATGCCAGGCTTATCTTCCATGTACATCGAGATAAAATATGGAAAATGGAAGCATATAAAGGAGTTTGGACAGCATATACATACGTTTGCATGTAACGAAGTTTGTACAGCATATAAAGAACTTTGCACATCATCTGGGATAATAATTGAAGCCCTGACATCATATACCGTAGTTTGCACATCCTATACAGAAATTTGCACATCATATAATGACATTTGCACAGCATATAATGAAGTTTGTACGGCATATAAAGATATTCTACAGCATATACAGTATGCAATGACATTTGTACAGCATATAAAGACATTTGAACAGTATATAAAGATGTTTTTACAGCATATAATGAAGTTTGTACAGCAAATAAAGAAGTTTACAGCATATAATGAAGTTTGTACAGCATATAAAGAAGTTTGTACAGCATATAAAGAAGTTTACAGCATATAATGAAGTGTGTACAGCATATAAAGAAGTTTGTACAGCATATAAAAACGTTTGTACAGCATATAAAGACATATGTACAGTATATAAAGAAGTTGGCACAGCACATAAAAAGGTTATTACAGAATATAAAGACGTTTCCACAGCATATAAAGACGTTTGGACAGCATATTAAGAAGTTTGGACAGCATATAAAGACGTTTCAACAGCATATAAAGACGTTTGTACAGCATATAATGAAGTTTGTACAGCATATAAAGAAGTTTGTAGAGCATATGAAGACGTTTGTACAGCATATAAAGACGTTTCCACAGCATATAAAGACATATGTACAGTATATAAAGAAGTTCGGACTGCATATATAAAGAAGTTTGGACAGCATATTAAGAAGTTTGGACAGCATATAAAGTAGTTTGGACAGCATATAAAGAAGTTTGGACTGCATATTATGAAGTTTGAACTGCATATAAAGACGTTTGCACAGCATATAAAGAACTTTGTACAGCATATAATGATATATGCATCAAATATAGCAAATTAAGGACCGCATATAGTACAGAATGCACTCAGTATAAGGAACTTATTCATGCAAAGACAGCCATGGCGTTCCATACATGTAATATATAAACAGTCATCTACTGCATATAACGACGTTTGTACATTAAGATATTTGCACAGCATATAAAGAAGTTTGTACAGCACATAAAGAAGTTTGTACAGCACATAAAGACGTTTGTACAGTATGTAATGAAGTTTGTACAGCATATAAAGACATGTGTATAGCATATAATACATTTGTACAGATATACAGATGTTTGTACAGCATATAATGAAGTTTGTACAGCATATAATGAAGTTTGTACAGCATATAAAGAAGTTTGTACAGCATATAAAGACGTTTGTACAGTATGTAATGAAGTTTGTACAGCATACAAAGACATGTGTACAGCATATAAAGACGTTTGTACAGCATATAATGACGTTTGTACAGCATATAAAGAAGTTGTACAGCATATACATACATTTGTACAGCATATAAAGATGTTTGTACAGCATATAATGAAGTTTGTACAGCATATAAAGAAGTTTGTACAGCATATAAAGACGTTTGTACAGTATGTAATGCAGTTTGTACAGCATATAAAGAAGTTTGTACAGCATATAATGAAGTTTGTACAGAATATAAAGAAGTTTGGACAGCATATAAAGACGTTTGTATAGCATATTAAGAAGTTGGCACATCATATAAAGAAGTTTGGACAGCATATAAAGGAGTTTGGACAGCATATACATAAGTTTGCATGTAACGAAGTATGTACAACATATAAATAACTTTGCACATCATATACCGTAGTTTGCACATCCTATACAGAATTTTGCACAGCATTTACTGACATTTGCACAGCATATAATGAAGTTTGTACAGCATATAAAGACATTTGTACAGCATTTAAAGACGTTTGTACAGTATGTAATGACATTTGTACAGCATATAAAGACATTTGTACAGCATATAAATATGTTTTTACAGCATATAATGAAGTTTGTACAGCATATAATGAAGTTTGTACAGCATATACAGCATATAATGAAGTTTGTACAGCATATAAAGACGTTTCCACAGCATATAAAGAGATATGTACAGTATATAAAGAAGTTTGGACTGCATATAAAGAAGTTTGCACAGCATATTAAGAAGTTTGGACAGCATATAAAGAAGTTTGGACAGCATATTAAGAAGTTTGGACAGTTTATAAAGACGTTTCCACAGCATATAAAGACATATGTATAGTATATAAACTGTAATTTTCGTTTCATGCATTATGAGAATTCATATTTACGACAATGGTGCAAAGCACCTAACTTTAAAGAATACATTTATTGTAATAATGATGTATTGTAATACTGATGTATTGTAATAATGATGTATTGTAATTATGATATACTATTTGGATTAATAGAATTTTCATTTGTCATGAAAGGTGTGGTGTGCCTGAAAGAAAACAACATTAGCAAAATATTTCACACAGGATAGTAATAGTATCATCTACCATCACTTAACCAGTATATACAGATGTGTTTCTTAAATCAAAGGCTTTGTATGTGTAGATAGCCAAATCTTTCATTTGTTTCTTATTTTCTGATGTTATTAAATGAGTCAATTTGATCATGTTCGGTCTTCTATAAAAATATGATTTTAAGTACAATTTTCTAAGTTCATTATATAAAGGACATTCTAATAAAAAATGCTATTCGTCCTCTTACACATTGTATAATTTGCATTTTCTGTTTTCTCTCGGTGTTTTATTTGGTTTATTCCACCAACCAGCTTCCACTTTGAGCCTATGAGAAGATACTCTAAGTTTTGTAAGTCCTTTTCTAAATTTAATAATGTTCACAGTATATAGATAAGATTGGAATTTAAAGTCAGGTAAACACGTATAACATATTGCTCTGCTAGACGACATGCTATACTGAGCAAAATAAATTTAGCGCATACAATCATGCAGATACAGAGCCCTGTATGATCGGGGTCAATGATAAAATGACATAGATCTGGCCAATAATAATGCTACAACGTCATTTGTAAACAAAGTCGATGATAAAAATGAAACAAATATGATGGTAACATAATGTTATAGGTTATCGAAATCGTTCTCATTTCAATGAAAAGGGAGGTAATTTTAAAATTACGAAATTGTGAATGTTTTTGTTTGAGAATAGCAATCTTTTGTGAACACATTTCAGCGGTTTTTAAACAATGACAGAATGGGCAATTAGTTTCAATGGAAAACATTAAATTTGGTAAAAGCAATATGTTTGTATAACGAAATGAGTTGTTTTTAATATGGGAGGTATTTCTGATCTGAAAAACACACACATACCTAGCATGTCTAATATCTTCAAACAATTATATCAATGTTCATAATTATATTAAATTCAATTGAATACCGTTTGCTGCGGAAAATGAAACGAATAAAACAGAGCCTATGATATACGAAATGTGTAGGGATGGCAGTAACCAGACATCGTCAAACTGCTTGGGAACTTTGGAACCAACCTCACAGAAAGCACTAGGCTTTGGGGACATGTTTCGTACAATCAAATAATCCTCGTTAAATGTTTTTTGAATTCTTTCCTAAACATGAGAAGGTTAAAAGACGATAGTTTTCCCATACATTATGAAACACATCAACAACAAAAGACAAAAAAAAAAGACAAACAAAAGTGATGATTTTTAGAAAAGGGTGAATGTTGCCTAGAAATTTGGCTTTATATTGTGAAAATAGAATTAGACAATTGTATTCAAAATCAGCTGGCTGTATTGCAATCGTTCAATTTCAACCATATTTAGAAAACAGAGGTTTGTAAAAAATTAGTCAACATTTCCAAAACAAAGGGTTTCATCTAATAGATTCAAAACTGGGTCAAACCGAACAGAATACGAATACATATTACTGAGAGAAAGTGGGACTTGTTGTAGCATGTTAGAAGATACATTTCATTTTGTATTAGAGATATGTATCAACATATTTTGGAAAACGTCCTAACATGATTTAAATTTATAGAATTAGCACAACAAATAAAGTCATCATTCGTAGAGTATGTATATTTATTTGTAAAGCGTTTAAATTAAGAAATGCACTTTTATATAGAATATAATTTTTTCAAATCACTAGCGTGTGGGTTTGTGATCACATAAACTAAAAATAATAATTATGTAACTACTACGAACTGTTGTTAAATATGTCAATACTATGACCTTTTCATTGAAAACTTAGCTGCTTAGTTGTTTGAATGGTGTTTTACGTCATTTTTAGCACATGCTAGGCCATATATGACGGTCGATTTGTTTGTGGTAGAGACAGACCACCCCATTTATCTGGGTAGAACCAGTATTGCCCTGCGTAACCATCCAATATTTCCTGGGTAGAACTAGTACTGTATACCTCCCGTCATCCTTAATATACAAGAATCGACACTTTCTCACTTGACAAGTCGAGCTCCCAGTGCGATAAATATAACAGCTTTGTGAAAATATAAGCATTACTGTGTTCATATATGCATGTACGAATTACTGCATTTTTTCATGATATAATTTGTATTCGAATTCTCACGGGCTTTATTTTCCATAAAAGTATCTATTTATCGAGTACTCAGATTCAAGAAGCCTTAACGTTCCGACTTATTCACATCTATGCTTATCTCTTAATCTAGAACGTGAGTGTGAACAAACAAACCGTTCCTGTAGAATAGGAGACAGTCTTTGGAGAATACTCCGTATATATTTTCATATTAAATATCAAATTGATTTTTCACTTCACATCTTTTCAACTGTCTTCTACGTCGTGTTTTTACAAATGATTAATTACCTGTCGATACCCAGCTACAAAATTAATCACCACAAATCGATACATCTTATTATTCCGACGTTAGTTCCGACAATTAAGCTTAATGCACCCGAAGACATTTTTCTTGTTTAATGCTGAAAGTCCATGCCGGCGAAATGCGTTATGCGCCCGAAAATGACAATTCCAGTAAGAGCGGATTGGGTGAGGGTGGACGGACCAGATCCCTCGGCTTCCTTCTAAAATGAGACAAGAACACTTTTAAACTTTGTATTTTATTTGGAAGTTGGACTCATCGGATTCTCTGTGGTTTTGTATTGTAATTAACGACTAACAATAAAGCCATGTAGGGAAATAAATATTTTCGGGAGGCCCCCGAACCTTCCCAGCCAGCCGCTAAATATTTCACCCCGCCACCTCCACCCCACACTCAACGCAACTCAAACATGGATCCGCACCTGAACTGCACCGCTTATCTTTTAAGTTTTCCTTTTTATTTTGATAAAAATAAATTCGTTTGTTAAATATAAACGTGCGTATAAGTATGTCTGCTATTAATGCAAATACCCGGATGTTGTGGACACGTCTAGTCGACACATGCGATGCAGAATTTCTATTAAATTACTTTTGTCTTAAAGTATTTCACAGACATAACTGGTACTAAATACACCGTGGACATGGAACCCTGACTTTTCGATTCACAGTCTTAGTTTTAAAGCATCACCACGATTCTCTTTTCAGTTGATACCCATGTCGGTGTCTTCCAGTTGATACGATCCAAGTTAATCAACGAGAAGGCATTGTGAAGATAATTCCGCCCTTATAAAACAAATCTGAACACAATGTCTGAGAATAATTTGTAATTATCGGCGCCGTTCAGGTATGCTAACCCGTTTCTTCTTTACGCCTTTCATTTTAACACGCTATCGTTTGTAAGGCCCGTCGGTGAGTTGTTCTATTGAATACAAAACGTTAATTTAATTTTTCTATATATTTTTGTAAATTGTTTAACGTCTGATCGACACATTGTTTTAGGTTATTTGGAGCCGAGAGAGGAAGGATAGATACCACTGTTTGTTTGTTTGTTTGCATGGTGTTTTACGTCATTTTCAACACATGTCAGGTTATATATGACGTTCGATTTGTTTGTGGTAGAGGCAGACCACCCACTTTTCCTAGATAGAACCAGTGCTGTACACCTCCCGCCATCCGTAAGAACCGACAATTCCTCACTTACAAGGCGAGCTCCCAGTGGGATTCGAACCCGCAGCGGTGAGAGGCGAGAAGGCGTTAACCACTCGGCCACGGAGACGCTGTGGGATGATAACGATAAACATATAATTTCATTCTGATTGTTAACAATTAAATATATATATATATATATCCACTGACACACAGTAGCCAGTATATAGCATGGCTGTTAGTGTGCAAACAATCGACTACATTTACAGAGTACAACGAAGTTCAAGGTCATTTACACAGACCAATTATAGTTTTAGCATGTTGCTGTCAAGGGCATTCACACTGACCTACTTATGGTTTGAGATGTTTGTGTCAAGGACATTCATATGGACCTACTTGTGGTTTGAACATGTTGCTGTCAAGGGCATTCACACCAACCTACTTATGGTTTGTACATGTTTGTGTCAAGAACATTCATATTGACCTACTTATGGTTTGACATGTTTGTTTCAAGGACATTCATATGGACCTACTTGTGGTTTGAACATGTTGCTGTCAAGGGCATTCACACTGACCTACTTATGGTTTGAACATGTTTGTGTCAAGAACATTCATATTGACCTACTTATGATTTGAATATTTGCTGTCCATGACATTCGCACTGATCTACTTATGGATCATGTAGATGTAAACATGGATCATGTAGATGTAAACATGGATCATGTAGATGTAAACATGCGTGAAGTTTGAAATATCCACGGGTTCTGGTGTCTAAACTTAACAAAGAACTTGAATGTATATCAACCTAAATGTAAACTAACGAAATGCGAACCTTATTATTTACGTTAGGTAGAAACATACCGCTGTCATTATTTGAAGTTTGAAATATCTACGGCTTCTGGTGTTTGAGAAATGGACTAGACAGACAACTTGAATGTTACACTTTTTGTTCGAACGGATGGACAGAAAAGGGTAATCCCACATGCCCGCTCCAATTTCGTGGTTGGGTATAAACATATTCATAGAAAACTCTTTCGCCGCCAAATTTCAAATGTTGTCTGCTAAAATTTGAATTCAACCCTTCTGGTAATATGTTATATATAAAGTGTTATGGAAATCATTTTTACTGAGTGTCGACTAGTGTAAACCATGATCAGCCTGTACATAGCGTGCATGTTGATTGGGAGCAAGTTGAAAGTTTCCGACTGTTGCAGCGGAAGTGTTAAAATAACGCACAATGGGGCAGGCACACAAAGACACTGGACCCTAGCAGGGCCTAGGAATCTCAGATATCTTGACAGTCCGTCTTTATACAAGCTCTGCCGACGAAGATGATTCCGTTATTAAATAATTCCATCAAGGCGACAACTTATGATTATGAAATAATGTCAGGTAGCGGAGATATTGTAAGGTACAATCATATTTCAAAAGTTTTATCTGTCATTCTAATGCACTTGTCTTGTCCCTTTATGGAAGGACGCATACCGCGGCCAATTTTAAGCTAATAAAGAAACAATAAAAGACTCGATTAAGAATAGTTATTAACACGCACGTTGACTTTTTCTAGAAATATTATGTTGAAATTTGGAGCGTAATTTAGCAAATAAGGCAATAAAATTCATTATTAAAGTAAGCTGCCGTTAATTCAATGCGTAATTGAATGCAAATTGCGTAATTTCTAAGCCATTTCCATGGACTCATAAAGAATAACAAGTGAGTGAATAGAAATATATAATAAGAACCATAGTTCCTTCTGCTTTATGCCAGGGGTAATAACGAGAAAGGTCACTAGATGGAGATAAAACGTGATTAAGTACCGTTTTATTCTACCTTTTGTTGTTCCAGTCGGTGTAGAATCGGTGTTGAAAAAATACACAGACTTTCATTGCATGTCGTCTGCGTTTGCTGCGTTAATAATCTAAATGTCAGGACGTTGGCAAGTGTAATAACTTATTTTGCTTTCCGTTGCTAAATGCACGAGCATTACGAAATATTATAACGAAAATGTGTTTTTATGAAATAATAGGGCTTAATTAAGCAAGAGCTGTCGGAGAGCTTAGGAGAATGGGGAGGGTGTGAGAGTGGTGGAGAGAGAGAGAGAGATTTTACTGAAACAAACCTTCAAATATAATTTGATGAAAGACAAGGTAGCCATAGTGTTAACAAGGCGGAATATATCATTTTACATTAAAACAAGTGCAATAACTCTAATATTTAATATACGATACTGATATGTTTTCGAAATTGTCCGAGCTGATCTAAAGACGTCCAATGTATTTCTAAATTCATGTTGCTTGATAAATATTGGTCAAAATCATTATACCGGGGGGGGGGGGGGGGGGGGGGGGGGGGGGGCGGTTCTGGCTACTTATGGACATCTCCGTCTCAGTAGAACAAGGTTACTATCGGTTGGGTTACTGGACTATTCTTATCATTTACTATTTTGGTTCTGGCTACTTATGGACATCTCCGTCTCAGTAGAACAAGGTTACTATCGGTTGGGTTACTGGACTATTCTTATCATTTACTATTTTCCTATCACATTTTTTCCTTCTAGAAAGGTCATGAGCTCTTTCGGGGTTAAAGGGACATGCTGCAATCTTAGTTAATTTTAACTAGCGAAGTCACCCTTTTTTTTCTTCTAAATAACGTGCATATTGGAAATGCACTACTGATAATTCTTTGAATACTTCAAGCACATTGTAATTGCATATATATTACTATTTGTTGGTTGTACTGCATCAATGTTTTAGAACTTTGGTTGTATGCCTACTTTCCTTTGAAGTAAAAATGATACTGGATTAATAAAACAAGGTTCGATTTTGACGCTTAATAAAACTTCAAGATTGTGGTGTGTCCCTTTAACGTGTAGTATGAACCTCACTATTTAATCCAAATGTATGTAGAAGTTTCAATCACAGACATATTAATAAACAGATAGGAAACTTCCTATCTTAACCAATGAAGTAACCAAAATATCACGTGGCAACTTAACTTTTCCTTCTATCTTCTCTCTCAATTATTCACTGATTTTGATGAGAATACATTCAAAAGGTTCATAGTGAATAGCAAAATGGGATTATAATAATTTATGTTTATTTTCAAAATAAGAAATTGTATAAAACCATGTTTAAAGTAAAAAATGTCATCATTTTTCGCTTTTCTCTTAAAAATCAAGGTTTTGACATAGCCAAAGTTTCCGTCAAACTCCTTTTTTGCTCTAAATATAAGAGAAAACAAAATACTATCATTGAAAAGAAAATTAAATTTTTGATGGGATTTGGCATGAAAAAAACTTGTATCTATAAAACTCTTCATGATATGTGTGTTTAAAGTTGGGAAATATTTTGTGAAATTTTCGAACTGTGCCGCGTGAAATTTAGATAATTTTCGTAGTGTCCTATCTATTTGTTATTAGGTCTGTGTTTCAATCAATAACATGTCTAGTGTATCTGTGACATATCTAGTGTATCTGTGACATATCTAGTATATCTAGTGTATCTATGACATATCTAGTGTATCTGTGACATATCTAGTGTATCTGTGACATATCTAGTGTATCTGTGACATATCTGAATGAATGCAAACTGTCTAGTGTATCTGTGACATATCTAGTGTATCTGTGACATATCTAGTGTATCTGTGACATATCTGAATGAATGCAAACTGTCTAGTGTATCTGTGACATATCTAGTGTATCTGTGACATATCTAGTGTATCTGTGACATATCTGAATGAATGCAAACTGTCTAGTGTATCTGTGACATATCTGAATGAATGCAAACTGTCTAGTGTATCTGTGACATATCTAGTGTATCTGTGACATATCTAGTGTATCTGTGACATGTCTAGTGTATCTGTGACATATCTAGTGTATCTTTGACATATCTAGTGTATCTGTGACATGTCTAGTGTATCTGTGACATATCTAGTGTATCTGTGACATATCTAGTGTATCCGTGACATATCTGAATGAATGCAAACTGCGTCAGCTGAGATAGAGACTTCGAAGGCCTCTAATGGAAATATAGGAACATACCATAAATACATACAAATATCAGTAGATTTTCAAAGAAGCTAACCTTCCATACAAGGGCAAAATAACACTACAAAACTATTTAATTCTATCCAGGTGTTCAGGTCATATAATAATGTATATGTGAAGATTAAAAGTAAAGGTTTATTCATGGTTTCTTAAAATACCCATGACTGAATATGCGTATGAATTGGTAACTCTAATTTCGGTGCTTCAGTTTGGCCTGGCTGGTTAAAGTCGTTTATATTGTGTCTATAGAATCGGATTCTCAACATATGTAAGTTATATATACACCTCATCATCAGTAGGTTATATATACACCTCATCATCAGTAGGTTATATATACACCTCATCATCAGTAGGTTATATATACACCTCATCATCAGTAGGTTAAGCAACGGAGTACATCTGTTGTAAAATATGCGTGTTGATGGCGTGATGGCATGATGGTGTTGATGGTGTTGATGGCGGGATGGCTGTTGTTGGCAGGATGATGGCGGGATGATGGCAGGATGATGGCGGGATGATGGCAGGATGGGGACGTTAAGGAAAGTAACAACAGACTAGTTTAAATTTCTGTTTTTATTTCATTAAACAATATTTAAATAAATAAACAACAACAACAATACAATTATTAGCCTCTGGCATCATGAGGAATATGTAAACCAATGAGATCGTTCACATGCCAAATTATCGGAACCAATCAGATTGCAGATTGTGGCATTTGTTTAAATAGTACATAATATAAACTATTTAATCTGCTACAAAAAAATTGCGCCTTTGATACAGTCTGTTAGAGCATCGTCTACTATGTGTCTGCTGAATGGAAGTATAAGGCAATTTTTTTTAAACCATACAATGTTAAGATATTTCAAAAGATATTATGCGAAACTACTACGGAATAAATCTGATTGGTTTCGACAATTTGGCATTCGAGTATTCTGCAATGATGCAAAATACGCAGCCTTCTTTATTATTCTATATGATTAAGTTTTCTGTGCATTCAAAATGAATTCTGCTTTGAATAATCAAACTGCAAGAATTATAGCTTACATAGTGATACTGTCTAAGCATTTTTGCAGAGACATTCAATTAACCATGACAATTATCCAAGACAATTAACCATGGCAATTAACATGAAAATTAACCACAACAATTAACCATAACAATTAACCATCATGACAATTAACCATGACAGTTAACCATAACAATTAATGATAATTAACCTTGAAAATTAACCACACCAATTAACAATTAACCATAACAATTAACCATCATGACACTTAACCATGACAATTAACCATATTAACCATGACAATTAACAATGACAACAATGCCATGGCAATTAACCATCATGACAATTCACCATGACAATATTAACCATGATCCTATCAGGTAAAGGTATCATTCAGACACTTTATTTCTCAAATTATGAATATATAATGCTAATTTGGTGATAAATAATTCAGCTCTGATTTGTTCAAGGAGGCTGGTGAGCCCAGTAGATAGCATGGTGGATGAGCCAGAGGATCCGGGTCCAAGCTTCACCAGCGCCACTACGTTCCATCAGTGCCGTCTTGGACAGGACACTTTTCTTTAGCCTTGTCTGTCACATGTATCCTCCTCCTCTCTCAAGGGTGTCTGTAACGGACCTATACCGTGTTGATGAGCCGTTAAACAACATTCAATTCACCTCTCTGTTTCAATATAATGCTTTTTCATGTTTAATTTCCACTAACTTAAGGACCTCTATTTTACCTTCTTTTTTTTTTTAGACACAAGTTTAAGGACCACTTTTCCCCTTTTTTTTCTCGACACAGTTCAAAAATGTCCGATGTTTTTCAGGCAAACAGTACTTTTCTTTGCTTTGTATACAGGGTATTCATTCAATACACACTTTTCACATCCTTATCTCCGAAACAAA
Organism: Cyrtodaria siliqua; assembly: GCA_037043455.1. Classification (NCBI taxonomy): domain Eukaryota; kingdom Metazoa; phylum Mollusca; class Bivalvia; order Adapedonta; family Hiatellidae; genus Cyrtodaria; species Cyrtodaria siliqua. The sequence goes on along the minus strand of JAWPHD010001564.1, from coordinate 199,579 downwards.
ACAGTCCTCAGATTCCCTTTTCACTTGTGCCCTTTTGTGGGAAGTATCTTGGTCTGGGTTAACTTCCTGTAAGCACTAGGTATGGTAAAGTTTCAAGACAACGTTCACAAATGTGTTCATGTATCTGTCCCATATTGTTACTAAATTTGGCATAGTCCTGAAGAAAACAAAAGTTATCATGGCTATAAAAGTTATCTAGCACAGTATATCGAGGATCGTACATGAGTGCCTGCTTAATACTGAATTTATTAAACTGGTTGTATAGAGAATATTATGTTTAGTGCCTGATCCTATCCAGTTTATCAGGTGAGGCTGAGAAAAAAATAATCTTTTTTTTTCGTGCCAAACCTGATAAACTGGATATGATCAGGCACTAACATGATATTCTATTTATCACATTGATCGTTTAAAATCATTTAATTTACCTTTTTTCCATTGTTTTCCCGTTCAAAACTACACAGACGTCATCAAATATACACTGACGTCATCAAATATACACTGACGTCATAAAAAGAGGTGCACCTGACGGGATAGGAAAGTAACTGCCGAGATAAGATTTTAACTCAGGCACCATGTTTCTCGGCAGAATTATACAGATCGACATGATAAAAAAAATTACCGGTATATGGCGCAAGACTGTCAATTTTATCCAACAAGTTTGACAAATTCAGTATTAAATAAACATGAATGAGAGATTCTATTTATCACAGAACTAAAAACTAAAAAACAAACTCATAAGGAATATTTCTTACTGTAGCTGCCTATAACTTTGTTTTATGTTGACGTCGTATGATGTATGATTATGTTGTATGTTTGTATGATGACATCATATATTGACTCAGTCCTCCCCATAAGACACCAAACAATGGAACTTCCTCTTCAATTTCCATAAATCAGCATTTTAAGCAGTTACGGAAATTGACGAGGCAATGCCAAGCACGAAAAAGACCGACTGCTATTAACCCAACTGCTACACAATTGTTTAAGTCCAAGGGAGACTAATAACTTAAAGTCAATATAAATTAAACTTCACAGAAGTGACTGAAGTTATCTCCCCTACCAAATCATTAGACTGTCATGGGCAGTCCTTGGGTAACTTAAGCAGCATCTACATGCGATCCAATTTTCATCAGTATGAACGAAAAAACAAATGTTTTGCCAAAATATTGCTGCTGATCTTTGATCAGTAGAACTATTAAACAGTCCCATAGAACTGTAGCTTTGCTTAAAGGGACACACGGCAATCTTTATTTTTTTAAAACTCACAGCATTGCGCTAGTATTCTGCATCTCTTGCATTTGTTCAATCATTAATATTAATTATAAGAATAGCATTAGGCAATTTCTTTTTGCATATTATTACGTTTTAATATTATTGCACCAATAATATATTAAGACTTATAGATAATACGGCGAAATAGTGAATACTTAAAATTTGATTTATTTAAATTTAACCAGGGTAAAAGTAACAAGAAGTCAATCACCTTGAAGGTCTACTGATAGATTTTTGATAGCTAGGTCAACATTCCTGTGAAGTTTCATGAAAATCCATCAAGCAGTTTCATAGGAGTAGTCGCTACAAGTTTTCATTATATTACTCTATGTAAACAAAGATGCGGCCATGTTTAATGTCAAATCAAAATAATTTTTCACAAGGATCAACATCATGTCTTACTGATCATTTCATGAAAATCCGTCGAGTAGTTACAGAGAAGTAGTCGTTACAAGTTTTTACTAGATAACTCTATGTAAACAAAGATGGCCTCTGACAGCCATGTTTAACATCGAATCAAAGCGATTTTCGACAAGGACCAACATCATGACATGCTGATCATTTTAGAAAAAGTCCCATACCAATATCACTTATAATTTTCAAGAAGTAGTCGCAATAAACTTGTTTTTTGAAAATCTATTTTTAGCCGTGGCGGCCATCTTGAATTTCCGGCCGACCTGAAGTTTTGCTAGGATCAATTAGACATCAAGAGCAACATTCGTGTGAAGTTTCATGAAAATCCGTCAAGTGGTTTCAGAGGAGTAGTCGCTACAAGTTTTCATTATATAACTCTATGTAAACAAATATGGCCGCTGGTGGCTATGTTTAATGTCAAATCAAAATAATTTTTGACAAGGATCAAAATCATGTCATACTGATCATTTTAGGAAAAGACGCATATCAATATCACTTATAGTTTTCAAGAAGTAGTCGCTACAAACTTGTATTTTGAAAATTTATTTTTAGCCGTGGCGGCCATCTTGAATTTCCGGCCGACCTGAAATTTTGCTAGGATCATTAATACATCAAGAGCAACATTCCTGTGAAGTTTCATGGAAATCTGTCATGTAGTTTCAGAGGAGTAGTCGCTACAAGTTTTTACTAAATAACTCTTATGTAAATAAAGATGGCCGCTGGCAGCCATGTTTAACGTCGAATCAAAACGATTTTCGACAAGGACCAACATCATGTCATGCTGATCATTTTAGAAAAAATCCCATATCAAGATCACTTATAGTTTTCAAGAAGTAGTCGCTACAAACTTGTTTTTTAAAAATCTATTTTTAGATTTGGTGGCCATCTTGGATCTCACATCAACATGAATTTTTGCTAGGATCAACTAGACTTCATGGGCAACATTTCTGTAAAGTTTCATGAAAATCCATTCAGTAGTTTCAGAGGAGTAGTCGCTACAACAAAAAAGTTTACGGACGGACAGACAGACGGACGACGGACGCCGCACCACGGCATAAGCTCTGCTGATCTCTAATCAGAAGAGCTAAAAATGATACTGGATATATTAATCGAGACACCCATTTCAAACACTTCAAGATTGCCGTGTGTCCCTTTAACATATTTTAAATTGGAAATGAGTGAAATACATATTGTTTGTTTAATAACATAGTATTTTGGTTTCATAGACTCCATACATGTTGAGCATAAATCTCTATAGCGTAGAAGTGTTCCTGTCCAATATTCTCTTTTGTGTTTATTATCTATGTCATCATGATAAAGTATTTGACATTATATACTCGATAAAATGTTTTGGACCAGGGTATATAAAGTCATATAAAAATAAAACTAGTGAACAGAATTTAAGTATCTTTTTTTAGTAACCAAGGTCTACCCTACCCGGTATTTTTGGTATCAGAAACATTAAATTCCAAACAAGATTTGATTTTAAAAAAATATCGCGAACACACAATGGGTCTGTAAAAAAAGTTGCAAAATCCATAAAAAGTAACAGTTACAGACATTCGAGTAACCAATAAAAAGATTATTATTTGTTTGCAAACTTTCATTGTAAACGATAATTATTGTTGATTGTTGATCTATTGTCAATTATCAACTGAGATCAAAGGGTTATGATCGAATGTCATGGTTCAGCGTTTTTTTACCTTATATAAATGACCGATAAACGGCCCCATTCCCAATTGAAAAAATTAACCATTTTTCCCAATTTCCAACTAAAAAATTCCCAAATCGAAGTTGTTTTTCCGTCAATCTTTCTCCTGGGATATTCTCAATAGACAGATGTAATAAATCTTCCCATTTCTGTTTAAGATTAATCTTCTTAATAAAGTTTTTTACCAGGGTTGTACGTTTCTTCTGCTTTTCTGTGTAAATTGAAACGCAAAACACAGCCTCGTCACCCGAGGATGACGCCATGTTGTTTATGCGTTGCAGAAACGCTTAACGTCTCACACCACAATTAATTTTCCATAGGGTCCCATTGTAATGTTTTTGTTCGTGGCATAGAGATGAAAAAGATTTTGCAACATGTTTTTATGCTTAAATTCTTCATTGATCCAATATCTGCATGCTATTAACTTTTAACGAATATTTACCAGATTGAACTTTTTTTAATTTCATGTTTGCGTGACACCTATCAAAATTGAGACAAAAATACAACCCCGTGGAGATTAGACCCATGATGTGTAAAATGAGGCAGAATTAGCTAGAAATCTTATATCAACATGCATTTTTCTGGGATCTCTTCCTAAAATGCTGTAGATTTAGAACCTGGTAAAGATAAATCAGTGTATCCTGTAAAATGTAGAAAAGCGAACTTGTTTTTTTTATCTACCTCCTTCATCTGTAGGGCAGGAGTATTCAAGGGAGATAATAGTGTTGTGAGTCCTTAAGGCCATTTTTTTTTTAATGATCACCTCAATAATAATTGAACATGTATACAAATCAATTACACGCTGAAAAGTGCTAAAAGTTTGATTCCATGTTTATTGCTTTTCAAATTATTCAAGTTTTAGTGACCTAGGGTATTGGCCGAAATTCAGGCCGAGCACCTTTAATATTTTGAAAATCTACAGTAGTGATAAGGATTTTGCACTTTCCTGGTCATTTGTGCTCAGCTATGTCTGAAACTTTCAAATATACATGAAAAGGCATCTCTTCATCTGAATATAGCATAAAAATTATCTTTAAGAAATGATTATTGAGAAAAATGCCGAAAATAATAAACTCAAACTAAGGGTTACCCGTCAAAATTTTGATTTTCCAGGAAAAGTAACAGTCTCTCGCTTTAATTTTGACATTTTTTCAAAGTAATCTGTCTTCATTGATATGTGTGTTTGTTTTACAAGCCAATGTAAAATGTAGAAAAGCGAACTTGTTTTTTTTATCTACCTCCTTCATCTGTAGGGCAGGAGTATTCAAGGGAGATAATAGTGTTGTGAGTCCTTTACCGCTTGTATGTTATCTAAACGCTTTACCGCTAGTATATTCTACTATGTAACAAGCGCCTCAGTGAGCGATGGGTTAATACTAAATAAAGGACGAATAACAGAAATCGTCTGGGCCAGGAATCATGAGAATATGCGGAGAATATGCAGAGAATCTGGTGCAACCCTAAATGACAATAAACTTAACAGCATTGTTAACATTTTCAGGGACAACAAAAACAGAGAAATTATTCTGTAACAACACAGTGAAGTACAATAAAAACTTGAAACATTACAGTTGTGTAAATATTTTTATTATGCAAATCATCAATAAATATGTAATAATTCACAAAATAAAAAAAACAACATTTTCCCCAATTCTGAGTAAAACGCGCTTTTTTTCCCAATTTTGAGAAAAATCGAGTGTTTTTTCCCATTTTGACCGGCCACGGACCCATTCCCAAAATGATGAAAAAAAAACGCTGTGGTTCAGCGATCATTGTACGGGTTCGAACACTGCCCTGGTCCAAACCTTTTTTTACCGAGTATATATAGAAAAAAATACAAAAAATATTCTAGAATATAATTTATTCTATTTATTTTTTACCTTTGAACTTCCAATTGTTCACATTTATATTTTTAGTAACAGTCACATGAAATATGCACCCGTTTTTTTCTTATTAATACTTCATTGATTGTTTTTGCATACTATTATTAAATCTGATGAAGACTTTTTTGAAAGTCGAAACTAGTCGGTAACATAAATCTCTAAAGAAAGATGCCGTTGTTGGTAGTGTGTATTACTCTCATTTCCTGGTTTTCGATTAAATATAGATTTTAAATTCAGAATATGGCCCTTATAATTTACATGTGCGATTGAACACAATCGTCATATTGAGACAAGTATACTGTTATTAGATTCATCCAAAATACTGGGTAAACATCTGGAATATGTTTACTTTTCTAATGCACTGCCCTTAACCACTGTAACGTGTTGCACGTTAATTCCCATTGAAAAACATTTATTTTTTGGGGCAGAGCTAAAACAAAGTGCAGTGAATTGGTCGGATGAACTCGTTTTCTTTGAATAAGGTAACGTTGTCTCGACGTCCTTGGCCAACTGCAGTAAGTCGCTATAACAAAAGCGTGCTATGCTGGCAACGTCGCTGTTCCAACAGTATATATTACAGCTTTAAAATACTATTTTTAACACAAATGCGTATAAATTTACATTATTAAAGATCTTTAAAAGTTAGCTTCACGCACTTTAAACAGGCCTAATGCTTTTCATACCCTGTAGAAAGATCGAATAATCGTATTCGTTCCTTAAATAATGCAGTCCAAAGCAGTAGATAAATAACTATATTTACCTGAAAACAGATAATCTGAGCCCAGACTCTTTATAAACAACAAGGAACGCTTTCATATCATCATATGTCCAACCAGTCATCATGCATAGCTCAACCACCTTCAAATGAAAAAACACAATCATCATACATAGCTGAACTACCTGTAAATGAAAAAGCAGTCATCATGCATTGCTCAAACACCTTTAAATGAAACAACAGTCTTCATACATAGCTCAACCACCTTTAAATGAAACAACAGTCTTCATACATAGCTCAACCACCTTTAAATGAAATAACACAATCATCGTACATAGCTCAACCACTTTTAAATGAAATAACACAGTCATCATACATAGCTCAACCCCCTTTAAATGAAATAACAGTCTTCATACATAGTTCAACCATCTTTAAATGAGATAGCAGTCATCATGCATAGCTCAACCACCTTTAAACAAAATAACAGTGTCATTTTTCAAACAGTTATTATATAATTTTATAGTTGATAATAAAGTAATAGATAGAGTATCTTTTTTGTAGCATGGTGTACTTAGTAACACTGTGACGTCATAGTGACCGTACTCTAAATTCCAATATCTGGTAGCTGTAGTACGGTATAGCCACGCCCCTTTAGTTACCCTAAATTAAAAGATTTAATGCTCTGCATTCATCAAAGGAATTGTCACCGACCATGCTACAAATGATATTAAAGGATTAAATGCATGTTTTCTGTATTTTATTGAGGAAATTGTCCAAATATTATGAAAAAGTGGACACTGTTAAATTTGTGAGTATAAATCTGGAAAAGTTAACAAAATAATACATAACAGGAACATTAATTTGTTCTTATAATTCAAACAACTTACATTTTTGTTTGCTTAAAATGCAGTTCTTTTCAAAAGGTTTAAATTGTCCTATCATCACATTGGAACACTTTAATTTTCTCAGTTTGGTATTAAATTGTCAATTATCAATGTATAAACAATTACCAGATGATACGATTTACCGAATGACAGAGACTGAGTTGAAACTATAAGCAAGTAAAACCTTCATTGGAATGAAAAAACACACAATTGATTTTTTATTTATCAACAATTACATATATTTAATAATTTAAAGCTGCCCCAAGGAGAGCAGAAAATTACACCGGAATCCTGGCACTCTTTTTATCAAATAGATTCCTATCTTTAACATGATTTTTTTTTTCAGACAGAGAATAGAACATTGATTTTACTGTCATGATACAGTAGAGTCATGTTTTTCACAATTTGAAAGAAATTTAAAATACCTTCTCTGTGACATCAATGAAGAAATTCTTGACCTCTTTACTGTGGTTGAGGCCATAGGCTATGTTGATGATGGCTTTCGATATGTTCTGAACGTAAAACAAGAATTGTATGTGTATACATTGAAGGCAAATACAGTTCTAACTATTAATACTTTTTCATTTTATTTTCATTGTTTAAATGAGGGTCACTATATGAACTGATTTTTTTGTTGACAAATATTTGTTATTATGGTTGTAACCAGTAATCAACATGCAGAATATCCTGGTGCATGATAGGGAGTCTGCTTATACAGAATATCCTGGTGCATGATAGGGAGTCTGCTTATACAGAATATCCTGGTGCATGATATGGAGTCTGCTTATACAGAATATCCTGGTGCATGATAGGGAGTCTGCTTATACAGAATATCCTGGTGCATGATAGGGAGTCTGCTTATACAGAATATCCTGGTGCATGATAGGGAGTCTGCTTATACAGAATATCCTGGTGCATGATAGGGAGTCTGCTTATACAGAATATCCTGGTGCATGATATGGAGTCTGCTTATACAGAATATCCTGGTGCATGATAGGGAGTCTGCTTATACAGAATATCCTGGTGCATGATAGGGAGTCTGCTTATACAGAATATCCTGGTGCATGATAGGGAGTCTGCTTATACAGAATATCCTGGTGCATGATAGGGAGTCTGCTTATACAGAATATCCTGGTGCATGATGGGGAGTCTGCTTATACAGAATATCCTGGTGCATGATGGGGAGTCTGCTTATACAGAATATCCTGGTGCATGATAGGGAGTCTGCTTATACAGAATATCCTGGTGCATGATGGGGAGTCTGCTTATCGGACAGAGGGGTGAAATCCCCCAAATTCATGTTCATTGTGTTATTTTTTGCCATGTTCATTAAATGTCTGCATCATCATGCCTATGCTGTTTCAGGTTCTCCTCGAGTGGTGGCAGTGATCGTGGCTCCAGCAAAAAATGGAGTGTTTACAATAGAATTTGCAGCAACTCTTTAGTTCTGCAAGTGAGAAGGTTCCAGGCCAATTCTCCATATTTTATATGTCACTGTAATGGAGGTAGGGACTGGAATGTTCACCCCTGTAACGTTATTGTGTTGGTGAACAATAAAACCCAATTCAATTCATTCAACCTAAACAATGTTTTATTTCTTAAATCATGTGTACAGCATTTCAAGCTAAATAAGTTGTCTTAAAAAAATAAACACAATATTAGGTATGAAACATTAATATTTCAACTGGGAAACCATTTCAACATAGTTTAATATTAAACAACTAGGACACTTAAAACTCACCTTGAAATTTTCATCTAAATCAAACAGCTTTTTTCTTGTAAATGTTGATTTCAGCGTGCTCATCACAAAACTGAATATAGAAACATATCTCATTAAAAAGGCTGTCACACACTATCGTCACTCTGCACAGTGATCTTAAATGTTAAAACGCTTAACATCCAAAGGCACTCCAAATATAGGTCACTGAATCAAACGTTACGCGCAAACTGAATTGCCTCACTTAATAACACCAGGAAATTCAAACTGCTATTTTTAAAGTTAAGAAACATTTAAAAACTCCTAATTTAATTTTAATTTTATGCAAGCAAATTTAAAGACAAAAGGATTAATAAAATGATCAAGTTTATAATGGTCATATTACAGCCGTATGTTTAGAATTATTGTTTGGGGCACTTCTTTCAGCCAAAGGCTTTTTTGAATTTTCAGACAAAATACATCTCGTACCTATATAAGTTGTATATAAATGTAACAGACATTTGTAGTGGTAAATAAAAATACACTACTTTTCAAAATCGGTTGAGAAATAAAATTTCATGTGCGAAAAATCTGTTTGATGGGGGCATTTTCAATGCAAAATTCTTCCGCATGAAAAATTTGAAATGTTTTTTTTCCAGAATTTTCATCCAGAAATGGTTTTAAATTGTTGGATATTCGTAAATTAAGACACCCTGAAAGTTTTATAGCAAAATATGAAGGCTAACTGAAGTTATGTGAAATTTCTTTAATTTTCTGCTGTCACATGTGCACCAACAAGGAATTTACATGGGAAAAGCCACATCAAAAAATTCATTTGGGCTGTAAAATATTTATTTCTCAACCGATTTTCAAAACTGAGGTGTTTTTAATCATTTGGGCTGTAAAATATTTATTTCTCAACTGATTTTCAAAACTAAGGTATTTTTCTTTACCACTGAAAATACCAGTTCTAATGATATAAAATTGATGTTCGTATTATTTAGATTGCTCAAGCTACTGCAGAAAAACCTTTGACTGAAACAAGAGCCCCGAACAATAATCATATTAATAACAAGAAATGTCCATGGAATTTTTGACTCATTTGACCTCAAAGTGTGACCTTGACCTTTAAGGTAAGAACCCGATAATTGCACATGACACACCTTCTCATTTTGGTTAACATCTGTGTGAAGTTTCATGGAAATCCCTTCAGTACTTTCAAAGTTATGGCTGAGACATGATTGTTTCGAACCGACGGATCATGCGAATACTATATGCCTCCCTTCGGAGCATAAATAGTATAACAAGTTTTACATTAATGCGTGTTGAAGTGGCTAAGTACTTTTAAAAAAAGACAGTTATAACTTCAAAATAAGACTTTTTTCAAAACTCACTGTATAGAAATATAGCAGATGAAAACTAGACGGGGTTGTTTTGTAACAAAAACATGTCTCCTCCCCCATAATCTATGCACCAATCTGACTGAAATTTGCGCTTTGCATGTCAACTCGATATGGTGAACATTTGTGCCAAGTTATTTCAAAATCCTTCAAGCGGTTCAAGAGATATGGAGTGGACATGAAATATAGTGCATATGACCTTCCACCCATTAAGTGTGACCTTGACTTGAACGGACGTGGCTGGAAGTTGCGCTCTGCAGTTCGTCTTGATATGGTGAACATTTGTGCAAAGTTATTTCAAAATCACTTAAGCGGTTCAAGAGATATGGAGAGGACACGACATATAGAGCATATGAACTTCGACCTCTAAGTGTGACCTTGACCTTGAACGGACGTGACTGAAGGTTGCGCTCTGCACATCGTCTCGATATGGTGAACATTTGTGCCAGTTATTTCAAAATCCCTCAAGCAGTTCAAGAGATATGGAGAGGACACGAAATATAGAGCATATGAACTTCGACCTCTAAGTGTGACCTTGACCTTGAACGGACGTGACTGAAGGTTGCGCTCTGCACATCGTCTCGATATGGTGAACATTTGTGCCAGTTATTTCAAAATCCCTCAAGCAGTTCAAGAGATATGGAGAGGACACGAAATATAGAGCATATGAACTTCGACCTCTAAGTGTGACCTTGACCTTGAACGGACGTGACTGAAGGTTGCGCTCTGCACATCGTCTCGATATGGTGAACATTTGTGCCAGTTATTTCAAAATCCCTCAAGCAGTTCAAGAGATATGGAGAGGTCACGAAATATAGAGCATATGAACTTCGACCTCTAAGTGTGACCTTGACCCTGAACGGACGTGACTGAAGGTTGCGCTCTGCACATCGTCTCGATATGGTGAACATTTGTGCCAGTTATTTCAAAATCCCTCAAGCAGTTCAAGAGATATGGAGAGGACACGAAATATAGAGCATATGAACTTCGACCTCTAAGTGTGACCTTGACCCTGAACGGACGTGACTGAAGGTTGCGCTCTGCACATCGTCTCGATATGGTGAACATCTGTGCCAGTTATTTCAAAATCCCTCAAGCAGTTCAAGAGATATGGAGAGGACACAGAATATAGTGCATATGACCTTCGATCTCTAAGTGTGACCTTGACCTTGAACGGACGTGGCTGGAAGTTGCGCTCTGCATGTTGTCTCGATATGGTGAACATTTGTGCCAAATTACTTCACAATCCCTGAAACGGTTCAAGAGATATGGAGAGGAGACAACTTGTGACGGACAGAGAGACAGACAGAAAGACATCCAAGCTAAAAACAACAGGTCTCCCGAGTATGCGGGGATACATAATTCTACTCAGAATTGCCACTGTCTGGAGTCTAACCCACATGGGGTACAGTATGTGATTTAGCCTCTGAGCTTCTGATATAATGGCCTACACACTTACGCTTTCTGTTCATCCACATACTCCTTCTCTGTGAGCAGTTTCAGGTCCCGTAACTCCTGCAGAAACATTCTGTCCAGGTCTACATCCATGTCTTCATGCTTCTCACATTCTACAATCATACAATACATGGTTTTCACATTAATACATATATTCATATAACAAAATAGTAAAACTTGTTGTTGACAGGCCTTATAGTTTTTGAAGAGAAGAAGATAATTAAAGAAGCTAACCCACCAACAATCGGCAAAATTACAAAACCATTTATCAAAACTCTATCCAGGTGTTCAGGTTATATAACAATATGTATGTGCCGATTAAAAGTATGGGTTTTATTCACCAGTTCTTAAAATACCCGTGATTGAAAAGCGTGAAATGAATTATGAGTTGGCAACTCTTAATATTCGATGCTCCCGTTTTGGTGTTTGGTATGGCTTGTTAAAGCCATTTATATTGTGTCTATTGTGTTTTGATTTTCAAAATATGTAAGTTATATAAATATATCTTGTTATCAGTAGGCTTAGAAACGGTGTTCATCTGTTGTAAAAGTTGCCTGTTGATGGTGGGATAGGAACTTCAATAAACTAGAAACAAACTTACTGAACTTTAGTGACACAACAATCAACGTTCATCTGGCCAATCACATCTGGACCATGCTTACACAAGTTTCATGAACTTGGGATCTTGTAAAACTAGGATGCCTAAACCATGCTAAGGGTCAGTTGTAAGTTCTATTAAACTCTGACCTTCCTTGACTGACTCTGAACACCAACAAAGGTGCATGACTGACCAACCCCAACACAAACATGTGTACACAGTTTCCTGAAGATAGGTCCAATAGAACATTATAACAACTTGGATGTAATTTAGTTTTTAAAAGTTCAAATTTTAAACACAGCTAACAGAGCTCGATGTAGACTGGGATGCCAACATGATTACATAAGCTCTCTTATTCTTCGAATAGTCTAGCCTGATTTACTCCCTTTAATTCAATAATCTCACCTGCAGCACTGTAGGAACAGTTGGCGATCATGTGGATGGCACAGAACATGAAGTCATAATCTCACCTGCAGCACCGTAGGACCAGTTGGCGATCATGTGGATGGCACAGAACATGAAGTCATAATCTCACCTGCAGCACCGTAGGACCAGTTGGCGATCATGTGGATGGCACAGAACATGAAGTCATAATCTCACCTGCAGCACTGTAAGACCAGTTGGCGATCATGTGGATGGCACAGAACATGAAGTCATAATCTCACCTGCAGCACTGTAGGACCAGTTGGCGATCATGTGGATGGCACAGAACATGAAGTCATAATCTCACCTGCAGCACTGTAGGACCAGTTGGCGATCATGTGGATGGCACTGAACATGAAGTCATAATCTCACCTGCAGCACTGTAGGACCAGTTGGCGATCATGTGGATGGCACAGAACATGAAGTCATAATCTCACCTGCAGCACTGTAGGACCAGTTGGCGATCATGTGGATGCACAGAACATGAAGTCACAATCTCACCTGCAGCACTGTAGGACCAGTTGGCGATCATGTGGATGGCACAGAACATGAAATCATAATCTCACCTGCAGCACTGTAGGACCAGTTGGCGATCATGTGGATGGCACAGAACATGAAGTCATCAAACGTGAGGTGACTAAGTTTCTTCTTGCCCGTCTCAAATCTGTGGTTGGCCATGAACACAACAGACGCATACTTCCTATAATGTGGAGATTAACAAGCATGTTAAAATGGAAATATAATAAAATATCAATGTTAAAAATATTAGGAAATATCAATGCTGAAATAATAAGAAAATATCAATGTTGAAATGAAAATACAATTAATCAATGTGGAAACAACAATGCTGAAATGATATGGAATATATAGTGAATACAATCAACACGGCTAGTGAGATATGGAAAATATGTCACGAGAAGATGTAAATCGGTTAAAGAACAATTTTTGAAATGATATAAAAAATATAAATGTTGCAAATGATATGGAAATAATATCAAATATCAATGCTGAAAATCCATGTTAAAATAAGTCTACATCGCTCGGTGGACCTGAATCTATTGTTAGCGAACGTTTTACAACAGTTTTGCGTTGTTTTTCATTGCTACCGGTAAAAAGTTTATCTCATAGGAGATAAATACAAGAGGCCCAAGAGGGCCTGTGGACGCTCTACTGGCTAACACGGCTCTTATAACATCAATGAAGCGAGTGACTGCCATTAAAAAACAGTTTTTTAACTAAATCAAGGGCCACAACTAAAGAATGTGGTAAAGTTTGGTAAAGATCAGATGAAAATGAAGGCCATACCGTATTAACGAGGCAAAATATAGCATTTTTAACTAAATCAAGAGCCATAACTCCTCTGTTACTGGTCCAAATGGTCCAACATAGAGCTAAAAAAAAAGAATTAATAATTTAAAAAAAAAGAAAAAAAAATAATAAAAAAAAAAAATTAAAAAAAAAAAAAAGGAATAAAAAAAAAAGAAAAAAAAAAAAAAAAAATGTTGGACAAAGATCACATGCAAAATGAAGGCCCTATCATATGACGAGGCAAATTATAGCATTTTTAACAAAATAAAGGGCCATAACTCCACTGTTACTGGTTCGATCTGGTTGGTTTTCAAACTTGACCAAGTTTTCATAGACATTAACAATCTGATAAAGTTTGGTATAGATGGATGAAAAATCTTAACGAGGCAAAATATATCATTTTGAACTAAATCAAGGGCCATAACTCCGCTGTTACTGGTCTGATATGAATGGTTTTCAAACTTGTCCGAGCTTTCATTGATATTAACAATCTGATAAAGTTTGGTAAAGATCGGATGAACAATGAAGTCCCTATCGTCTTAACGAGGCAAAATATAGCATTTTTAACTAAATCAAGAGCCATAACACTGCTGTTACTGGTCCAATATGGCTGGTTTTCGAACTTGTTTGAGCTTTCAACGACATTAACAATCTAATAAAATTTGGTAAAGATCGGATGAACAATGAAGCCCCTATCGTCTTAACGAGGCAAAAAAAAGCATTTTTAACTAAATCATGGGCCCTAACTCCGCTTTTACTAATCTGATATGGCTGGTTTTCGAACTTGTCCAAGCTTTCATTGATATTAACAATGTGGTTAAGTTTGGTAAAGATCGGATGAACAATGAAGCCCCTATCATCTTAACGAGGCAAAATATAGCATTTTTAACTAAATCAAGGGCCATAACTCCGCCTTTACTGGTCCGATATGGCTGGTTTTCAGACTTGTTTGAGCTTTCAACAACATTAACAATCCGATAAAGATTGATAAAGATCGGATGAACAATGAAGCCCCTATCATCTTAACGATGCAAAATATAGCATTTTTAACTAAATCAAGGGCCATAATTCTGCTGTTACTGGTCCGATATGGCTGGTTTTCAAACTTGTCCGAGCTTTCATTGATATTAACAATGTGGTAAAGTTTAGTAAAGATAGGATGAAAAACGAAGGCCCTATCGTCTTAACGAGGCAAAATATAGCAATATAGCATTTTTAACTAAATCAAGGACCATAACTCTGCCGTTACTGGTCCGATCTGGCTGGTTTTCGAACTTGTCCGAGCTGTCATTGATATTAACAATGTGGTAAAGCTTGGTAAAGATAGGATGAAAAATGAAGGCCCTATCGTCTTAACGAGGCAAAATACAGCAGTATAGCATTTTTAACTAAATCAAGGGCCATAACTCCGCTGTTACTAGTCCAATCTGACTGGTTTTCGAACTCATCCGAGCTTTCATTGATATTAACAACCTGTTATAGTATGGTAAAGATCGGATGAAAAATGAAGGCCCTATCGTCTTAACGAGACAAAAGTTAACGCCGACGACGGACGCCGGACGACGGACAACTCAGCATCCCATAAGCTCTGCTGGCCCTCGGCCAGTAGAGCTAAAAATGACAAATGCATTTGGTAAGCCACGAAAAGGGGATTATTATATACTGAAGCAAAAAAGAATCGCAACTCGGGAATTTCCACTATATATATATTGTATATACTGCAGACTTAATTCCACATAATATTCAAAAAAAATTCCAAGATGTTTTGTAAAAAAAAAAGTTGCAGTTAGTTAGAGAAAGGACACAACTGTGATGTTGAAGACGTTTTAATCACAGTGCACTTTGTAACAAGAAATTCATAAATGTTGAAGTACCTCTTTGAAAACTTGAGCCATTTCAGTACTGTATTTAACGCAAAAGCCTAAGTTTGCTCACATGTTTGATCCAAACGCGTACTCTGTCAATAATGAAACGCTGCAGGAATACTATTTGCAGTGTTGTGTGTTGTTTTAGTATTTTTTCCGAAAGGAAAGGTCTTACGTAGCCATGTACCATTCAATTAACAGCAGCATATTGTATATACAATATATAGCGCAAATTCCCGAGTCCCGAGTAACGTTTCTTTTTTGTTTCAGTATATAATTCTAAAAGTTCAGGCACACATTAACTCTAAGGTATTGGGTGCTGCACTGTTTAAAGGGCTTTATCGACATTTGTTTCATTACACAATTTTCCATTCCCAGGGACTAAAAATAGGTCGATTGAGTCTCTAGAACTGATTTGTCTATACATTCATTCTGTGACTTCACCAGTTGACCTACTTTGCCAAATCCTCAGACAGCAGATAATGTGTCTTGATGTTATTCTCTAAAGATCCCGGCATCTCCTCTACTGTCTTGAACACTCGCTTGATGTTGTCAAACTGGAAAAAATACAAAACATAATATTCAAATTACATAGCTTCAACACTTTCTGATCCATTGCATTTTATTCAACGTTCAAGTTATGTTAATGGTTTTTTAAGTAACGAAAAACGGGATTACCTTTTTAATTACATACCTAGCCAAAATCATATGTTTATACTAGTAGATTAAATATTTGGACTTTTAAAAACAAACATGTTGAATAAGTAAAGGTTATGTTCACTTGAACAGCAATAGTTTCATATGTACATAAAAATTTGATTTAATTTCAAATGAATCTTTCTTTCTTGTTCCAGTCTTCAAAAACTGCGTTTATCTATTGATAATTAGTGAAGATTATATAATGTTGGAACATGTTAAACATAGTCATCTTATTTTTCTTTACTAGAAATCCGCGGATTCACACGTCTCGCCTAACTGGGGCAGTTTGCTGATATGACATTTAAGTGCATTTGTTTAAAAACAAAATGCCATTCTATAAAAAAAAAACAAAAAAAAAACATCAACCCCAAAAAGTAGGTCAAGGTCATAGATTAATTCCATGCATCCAAAAAGATGCACTTCCCAAGACACAAGTATGTCAAAATAGAATGTTTTGTCTTCCAAAGATTAAGCTATAAACTAGGTTTAAAGCATCTAGTGCATAATTATAGTTCATAAGAAAGTGATGTAAATGTAATAATTAAAGGGCAAAGGGCAGATAACTTTAATCCACCTTTGCTTTCTAACATGTTGTGATGTACTACCCAAGAAACAACTATAAGCAAATTTTGAAAGGTCTAATGCATAAAGTTTGTAAAAAGGTAACCTAAACGCAAAAATTGAACGTAAAAATTATAAAGTTATCTGCCCTTTGTTTGTAGGGTCAAGGTCACTTCCACATTTGCTTTGTCACGTTGCGATGTACCACCCAAGATACAACTATAAGCAAAGTTTGAAAGGTCTAGTGCATATAGTTTGTGAGAAAATGACCTAAACGCAAAACTTGAATGTTGACCCCTTCGCCGCCGCCGGAAAAGCAACACATATGTCTCTTTTTTCTTCGAAAAGGCAATACAATAAAATGACACACCTATTTTATATTAATATATTCGACAACTTCCCTGTTATTACATGCCTGTTCTATATTATTATATTCTAACCTGTCTACAACAACTTCTCCGTTACAACACACCTGTTCTATATTATTATATTCTAACCTGTCTACAGCAAATTCTGCATTACGACACCCCTGGTCTATATTATTATATTCTAACCTGTCTAAAACAACTTCTCCATTACGACATGCCTGCTCTACAACTTCTCCGTTATGACAAACCTGGTCTGTATTATTATATTCTAACCTGTCTACAACAACTTCTCCGTTACGACACGGCTGCTCTACAACTTCTCCTTTACGACACACCTGGTCTGTATTATTATATTCTAACCTGTCTACAACAACTTCTCCGTTACGACACGCCTGCTCTACAACTTCTCCGTTATGACACACATGGTCTATATTATTATATTCTAACCCATCTACAACAACTTCTCCGTTACGACACGCCTGCTCTACAACTTCACAGTTACGACACACCTGCTCTCTATTATTGTATTCTAACCTGTCTACAACTTCTCCGTTACGACACACCTGCTCTCTATTATTATATTCTTAACCGGTCTACAACAACTTCTCTGTTACGATGCGCCTGCTCTACAACTTCTCCGTTCAACACACCTCCTCTCTATTATTATATTCTTAACCGGTCTACAACAACTTCTCTGTTACGATGCGCCTGCTCTACAACTTCTCCGTTATGACACACCTGTTCTCTGACCTGTCTACAACGTCTCAGTTACAACACATCTGTTCTATATTACTGTATTATATACTAACCTGTCTACAACAAATTTTCCATTATGACACACCTGCTCTCTATTATTATATTTTAACCCGTCTACAACAACTTCTCCGTTACGACACGCCTGCTCTACAAATTCTCCGTTACGACACACCTGCTCTCTATTATTGTATTCTAACCTGTCTACAACTTCTCCGTTATGACACACCTGCTCTCTATTATTATATTCTTAACCGGTCTACAACAACTTCTCTGTTAAGATGCACCTGCTCTACAACTTCTCCGTTACGACACACCTGCTCTCTATTATTATATTCTTAACCGGTCTACAACAACTTCTCTGTTACGATGCGCCTGCTCTACAACTTCTCCGTTATGACACACCTGTTGTCTAACCTGTCTACAACGTCTCAGTTACAACACATCTGTTCTATATTACTGTATTATATACTAACCTGTCTACAACAAATTTTCCATTATGACACACCTGCTCTCTATTATTATATTCTAACCCGTCTACAACAACTTCTCCGTTACGACACGCTTGTTCTACAACTTCTCCTTTACGACACACCTGGTCTATATTATTATATTTTAACCTGTCTACAACAACTTCTCCGTTACGACAAGCCTGCTCTACAACTTCTCCTTTATGACACACCTTGTATATATTATTATATTCTAACCTGTCTACGACAACTTCTCAGTGGAATCCTAGTCTTGTCATTCACATCATCCATGTTGTTTCTGTTCTTTGTGGAAAGTTTCTTCCCCAGAATCTCTCGGATCACCACAGCATCCAGCTGGTAGAATCTACAAACCACATATGGAATAAGTAGTGATGTACAGATTAATCGATTGTAACCGATAATCGGTTACTTCGGCATCTTATTACGATGATCAATTATTAAAGTCTATAAAAGATCGGTAAAATGTAAAAAAGCACTTTAATTAATGTTAAAAATAGAAATAAACCTGATTATCAGAAACAACAGTTACGATTTACACTTGTGAAAATAAGCATATACACAAATAAACACATCTGTATCAATTATAATTGTTTGGCTGATTAACAATGCCATTAGAAACAAGACAGGCAAGAAAACATATTTAAACAGAAATTATTCTAAGTTCAAGGCCTGAAACTCAGATTAACATGCACATGTTATACTTCATAATTATTGAATACCCGATTGTAACCAATGACTGATCAGTTACATCCACCCAATTGTAACCGATGATCGATTCTAAATTTCAACGGATTACCCATCACTAGAAATAAGGAACTATTTAGACGTCACTGTTCACACACATAAGACATTGTGGTTCAGAGCAGACTTGATGTGCAGCCAGGAAGGTCTGTGTGACTTATAATAATTATATTATAGAGAAGACACTTTGGTTCAAGATGGCGGCTATATTAATGAAACCATGAGAACTTACAAATGTTTTCAATACAATTCTATGTAAAACCATATGAACTGTGGTGCCCATTCTGAATGTCGGATGGGCATTGTTTAGTTTTTTTAATAAAATATGTTTATTTTAGAATTTTGTCCAATTGTTTGACTTGCTAAGGGTCTCGGACAGAAAGGTGTCTACATCAATAAACAGCACCTTTGTACCAGATATCAGACTTTAAATGGACTGGAGGCAATCTGAAAGAATAATGGGTGTCAATCCAAATACTATTAAAACCAGCATAATGCGTATCACTGTACATAATTATGCACTAAACTAAGCCCCATAAAATAGTAAATGCCTGCTAGTTTTGGTGCATAAATTATTAATAATAATATAAATGTATGATGTGTTAAGGCTATAATAAATTCTTGTTTTCTGATCTAATTATACTTGTTATTAATAATATGTACAAGTGTTAACCATATGAACCCCAAATGAGTTTTAAAATATTGATGATTTAACAACAAAAATACCAAGTCATCGTGTTTTCCAGTTCACACATTTTCATAAATAATAATTCAACCGAACTGAATTTGCAGCTTATTTAATAATACATGTGCACATTTCATATCAAACTGAAGCACATAATTAGGGGTTTCTCTTGTATTTGTATTGGCAACAATTACTCTTTCAATCGCCTCCGGTCCCTTTAAGTCTGTCATGAAAAAGAACAATTCATATTTCCCTTGTAAAGATTTGTGGCCAACTTTTTTCAAACCTTACAGATGTTCACGTTTATTAAAATGCTTTACTAGTCTAAAAATACCTTTAACTAATTCAAATCCTTTTTTTTTTACGATCTTCTTCACTGATTATTGACCCTGACCATGCAAATTTAAACTCAGTATCTTGATCATGCTGTGAAGTGTGACAATTTTTTTCAGTGTAACAGTGCTCCAGATAAGACGTGTCTTTGCATATTTTATGCATATCTTCTCACCAAAAACGCATTAAAAGTAAAATTAACACGTACAAAAACGCATTAAAAAATTGACATAAATATTGAGAACTAAACACACTTCAATAGCTTAGAAAAATCGAGTTCGCTCAGTCATACTCAATAGATGTGTATTGAAGTCTGAGATATTGAATGAAAATCCAGTGCCTAAAGCAATTAAAGAAAGGCCTTTGTGTCATTTAAAAAAGACAGTTAGCAATGTTGAATGTATATATAACGGGAGGAGGAAATTCGTAGTATTTTTATTGCAATGACTAAAAGTAACGATTTTACATTAATGCTTTGTCCAAAACGTGTTTTAAGAATACGCATTTGTAAATGTAAATACATAATGTATTTTTTGTTTCATGCGTACAACAAACATTGTGCTGAAAGCTTATCTGGAGCACTGGTATAATTATAGATATATATTAACGAAATATAAATGTAATCAACCAAATGAGTAAATGTAACTGATGCTTGCCAATTACCAAGAAAAGTGCAAAACATGTTTAAATAACTTACAAAGTTTGATAAAGTTTATTGCAATTCTGAATAATCTCCCTTACGTTTCACTTTCTATATTAAACATGACCCCAGTTCTTACTTCTGAATCAGGCTATTCTGAGTTTCATTGTCGATCTGGTACTATTAAACATGACCCCAGTTCTTACTTCTGAATCAGGGTATTCTGAGTTTCGTTGTCGATCTGGTACAGAGTCTGACATGACCCCAGTTCTTACTTCTGAATCAGGCTATTCTGAGTTTCATTGTCGATCTGGTACTATTAAACATGAACCCAGTTCTTACTTCTGAATCAGGGTATTCTGAGTTTCATTGTCAATCTGGTACAGAGTCTGACATGACCCCAGTTCTTACTTCTGAATCAGGCTATTCTGAGTTTCATTGTCGATCTGGTACTATTAAACATGACCCCAGTTCTTACTTCTGAATCAGGGTATTCTGAGTTTCATTGTCAATCTGGTACAGAGTCTGACATGACCCCAGTTCTTACTTCTGAATCAGGCTATTCTGAGTTTCATTGTCGATCTGGTACAGAGTCTGACATGATCCCAGTTCTTACTTCTGAATCAGGGTATTCTGAGTTTCATTGCCGATCTGGTACAGAGTCTGACATGACCCCAGTTCTTACTTCTGAATCAGGGTATTCTGAGTTTCGTTGTCGATCTGGTACAGAGTCTGACATGACCCCAGTTCTTACTTCTGAATCAGGGTATTCTGAGTTTCGTTGTCGATCTGGTACAGAGTCTGACATGACCCCAGTTCTTACTTCTGAATCAGGGTATTCTGAGTTTCATTGTCGATCTGGTACAGAGTCTGACATGACCCCAGTTCTTACTTCTGAATCAGGCTATTCTGAGTTTCATTGTCGATCTGGTACAGAGTCTGACATGACCCCAGTTCTTACTTCTGAATCAGGGTATTCTGAGTTTCATTGTCGATCTGGTACAGAGTCTGACATGACCCCAGTTCTTACTTCTGAATCAGGGTATTCTGAGTTTCATTATCGATCAGGTACAGAGTCTGACATGACCCCAGTTCTTACTTCTGAATCAGGGTATTCTGAGTTTCGTTGTCGATCTGGTACAGAGTCTGACATGACCCCAGTTCTTACTTCTGAATCAGGGTATTCTGAGTTTCGTTGTCGATCTGGTACAGAGTCTGACATGACCCCAGTTCTTACTTCTGAATCAGGGTATTCTGAGTTTCGTTGTCGATCTGGTACAGAGTCTGACATGACCCCAGTTCTTACTTCTGAATCAGGGTATTCTGAGTTTCATTGTCGATCTGGTACAGAGTCTGACATGACCCCAGTTCTTACTTCAGAATCAGGGTATTCTGAGTTTCATTGTCGATCTGGTACAGAGTCTGACATGACCCCAGTTCTTACTTCTGAATCAGGGTATTCTGAGTTTCATTGTCGATCTGGTACAGAGTCTGACATGACCCCAGTTCTTACTTCTGAATCAGGGTATTCTGAGTTTCATTGTCGATCTGGTACAGAGTCTGCTCATCAAACTTTGTTGGCAATTTCAGCAACTGCTCCAAGCTTGTAAAAAGTCTAAAGTGGTCCTTGGTGTCACTGACAACCTCGTCAAACCTGGCCCCAGTCGCCTGTAACACACCCCTCTGTTGCAACACAGTAACACACTCATGTACTGAAATAGTGTAGAAACCTAGGGTTATAATGAACAAACTTTTTCATCTTAGACAATATTCAATTTCAGTTAAATGCTGTGACTGGTGTTATCAATAGTATTCAAAATTAAATAAGACCTGGAAATATGTTTGATCCTGATTGAATAAAGAAGACTACAATGAAAATAAGTGGAAAAACTTGTTTAACCTACTTTAACATAGTAACTTAAGCACGTTAAATATACCTCAGAGCTCACCTACAGAAACTTCCATTATTTTTATGCCCCAGAAAAGGTTTCGGGGGCATATAGTAATCGCACTGTCCGTCTGTCTGTCCGTCATTCCGCAGATCGTGTCCGGACTGTACCTTCAAAACCCCTGCATGGATTTTTAATTAACTTGTCACAAATGATCACCATAACAAGATGATGTGTCGCGCGCAAAACTTAGGTCTGTACCTCAAAGGTCAATGTCACACTTGAAGTTCATAGGTCAAAAACAGGTATGCAATTTCGTGTCCGGACCGTAACGTCACAACCCCAGCAGGGATTTTTAAATAACTTGGCACAAGCGATCACCATAACAAGACGATGTGTCGTGCGCAAAATCCAGGACCGTACCTCAAAGTTCAAGGTCAAACTTGAAGTTCATAGGTCAAAAACAGGTACGCAATTTCGTGTCCTATCCGTAATGTCACAACCCATGCAGAGATTTTAAATAACTTGGCACAAGTGATCACCATAACTTGGCAATGTGTCGCGCCCAAACCTATGTCTTCAAGGTCAAGGTCACAATTTGAGGTCAAAAGTCAAATTGTGTCCTGTCAATACCTCTGGCATTCATGGACGAATTTTCAAATAACTTGGCACAAGTGCTCACCACAACAAGATGATATGTCCCACACAAAATCCAGATCTGTGGCCCCAAGGTCAAGGTCACACTTAGAGGTCAAAGGTCAAATTTTGTCCGGTCAATAACTTTTGCATGCCTGGACAGATTTTCAAATAACTTAAGGTCATACTTAGAGGTCAAAGGTGACTTTGGGGGCATTTATCAGTTACAGTGATATTTCTTGTTTGTTTTAACTTCCAAACCCATTTTCCCCTTTAATTTATTACTTCAAAATACCATGTGGACCACAAAAAAACAACCTGTGTTTCCGGTGGCCCGACCGACTCTATTTTTAAGGGGCCGACCCTAAAACTTTTTATGAAAAAAAAAAAAAAAAAAAATTCAATTTGTTCTGAACAATGATTTATCACAATATATCGAGGTAAACTGACATCACAGATAAACTTTCAGTTGTATCATCAACTTGTATGGGGTTTATGAGATAAATACATGTATGCAGAATCTCACAATATCTTGCTCCAAAAAAAGAAAGAAAAAAAAGTCAAAAAAAAAATCCTACCGACCTACCCCGTTTTTTTAGAGCATGCAATAGAAAACACACCTAATATTTTTTTTTTGGCCTAATAAAAACATTTTGTTAAATCCAAAAGTTTGGATGATCAATGCTTAGAAGTAAATAATGTACTGTATGTATAAATAATTAATTTATAAACACATTCCTGCTTGATGAACCTACTCACTAAGATATATTTTCAAATAAAACATCTGGAAAGTCGTATCTAGTTTCATCTATATTAAACTTTTAAACGGGTTGATGCATGATGTTCAACTTCAAACACTATTTATTTAATAGGGCTCTGAAAAACTTTAAAAAAGCTGAAAGAATTATCAAAATGCCATGAAAAATGAAGGAGATATGATTTATTGAAAAGTTGCAAAGAAACATAAATGGAGGCAGCCATCTTGGAACGATGACGTCATCGCGCCTTTTTACCGTATCTGGCATCAGGCCTTTTTCTGACCATTTTGGGAAAAAGACCCTGGAAAAAATTTAATCGCTTTACGCCTCAAATTGGGAATTTTCATAAGTTAGTTGTACATAAATATCAGGTTGTTTTAATTGCCTGGTTTCAATACATGATACATGATTTAAATATTGTCATTTTTATAGTATTTCCTTGTAAACATTTGTATATTTGACCTGACTTTGTAAAAAAAACAAAAAAAAACAAAAATGAAAACATTTTTTTTTTACATAAGGAAGGGGAATTTTATTTCAGAATTGGGAAAAAACAACCATATTTGGCATTGGGAACGGGTCCGATAGTCGGACCCGTGAGAATAGTAGAAAAGGCCTGGGCATACTGACAAAATGTCTTATAAAGCAAAGAAAATCACTGCAAACATGGCAAATGAAAAATAATCATACAATGTATACTTTTTACATCTGTATATTTATTTTTAATCAATTTGCAGTGATTTTCTTTGCTTTAAAATGTATTTAGTCAATATGCCATATATGATAAAAATGGCGCGATGACGTCATCGTTCAAAGATGGCCGCCTCCATTTATTTTCTTTGCAAATTTTCAATAGGTCATATCTCCTTTGTTTTTTATGGCATTTTGATAATTCTTTCAGATTTTTTCAAGTTTTTCAGAGCCCTATTAAATGAATAGTGTTTGAAAATAGTGCATCAACCCCTTTATAATTTAAAACCAGATTACCCATTCAACCAAA
The DNA here is from genome assembly GCA_037043455.1 of Cyrtodaria siliqua. NCBI lineage: Eukaryota > Metazoa > Mollusca > Bivalvia > Adapedonta > Hiatellidae > Cyrtodaria > Cyrtodaria siliqua. Next base: position 174,401 of record JAWPHD010001564.1, on the reverse strand, counting down.
GGCCGTACAATTTAAAGTTCCTACTTACCTGACAATCCATTCAACCAAAGGTCATACAATTCAAAGTCAATAATGGTGTAGTTTCCAACGAACACATCTACAAAGCTCATAATAGTGTGATGACTATTCAAACACTGAAAACAGAAATAGAATTTGTAACAAACTAAAAGCTATTTTTTATTTACAAATTAAATATAATAATAAGCAGAGGTGACATTAACTTGTCAAGTTAGCGACCCACAGAGCAGAGTAGCCAGCTATTTTGATTGATACATGTATAAAATACTAGAAGTATTCATAGTAGCCGGGTAGACCAGTCAAAGTAGCAGGGGGAAATCCCCACCTACCGCCTCTTAATGACACCTGTGTAAGTCTTACTAAACAATTATTTTTAATCTATGTTGCATATAAAGATCTATTTTCTGGACCACCTGTAAGAAACTGGAAAGCCTGATGCGCAATATCCAGTCTAAAGCAGACTAGAATGAAGAAAAGAAATCCCGTACTAACTTAACCTTTTTTTTTTAACAGTTGTTAGACGAATAACATATTTTTCTGTGGGGCCCCAGGTATGTATGATAGAAATTAATATAACTGTTTTCAAAGAATGGTAGTCTAGTCATAGGGTTAAAAAAATTGCAGTTGAACAGGGGCTCTAACAGTCAAGAGCTCTAACCTTAAACAGTTACAAGTTTTTATAACTTCTGGAAGTTATTAAAATGCTAAACTATTATCTCCCTTTGGTTTAGAGTAGCAGATACTTTTCCCCGATAACCATTTGTAACCTAAATCAGTTACCAAGATCATTTGCTAATAAATCGAAATAGTTGCCAAATGTGCAGTGTTTATTTATGTCTGAATACTTATTATTAAGGATAAATACATCTTCATCATGATCCAATTAGCTGTTGTTCACTAATTGTCATGTTGGTGCCTACAAAATGATTTTTAATGAATTTTATTGCATAACAGTAGGTAACTTGAGAGGCTTTGCGCATTGGATTTTCATCGATGCACATAGAATTTTATTGCATGGTTGTAAAGTTGAATAATCACCCTACCTGGAGAAAATTATATATATACAGGGAAAATTCCTGTACAGAAGATAGAATGCATCTAAACTTGAATGATTTTGTGGTAGTAACTGCTTCTGGTTACTATCCCAGTTTTAGTTGTTTTTTTACAGGCCTTTTTCTACTATTCTCACGGGTCCGTTTTTTTTTGTTTTGTTTTTTACAAAGTCAGGTCAAATATACAAACGTTTACAAGGAAATACTATAAAAAATAACAATATTTAAATCATGTATCATGTATTGAAACCAGGCAATTAAAACAACCCGATATTTATGTACATCTAACTTATGAAAATTCCCAATTTGAGGCGTAAAGTGATTAAATTTTTTCCCAATTGGGCAAAATTTACGGCGTAAATTTTCCCAATTTGTCCAGGGTCTTTTTCCCAAAATGGGCAGAAAAAGGCCTGTTTTAATAACAGTCACAGGTTATGAAAAATGTAACTGTTTAAGGTTAGAGCTTTGACTGTCTAACCAGGGACCTTCAGACTACCATTTTATTTCTCTACCAAATGAGTCAAATGGTCGATAAAATGCTACCTAGATCTAGTGTTAGATAATGCTATGAACCGTGACATAATTGGAATTCTTCCACGGTGACCGAACTTCTGGAGATAGAGAATCATGTAAAACGAGACTCAAAGTTTATCTATTCAAAGTTCAGCCAGAATAGACAAATGCCACACTGACAGGGGTAAAAAATAAAATGTTGCCAGACCGGATCTCCAACCTGGGACCTGTGGACTACCGATCAATTGCTCTACAGACAGAGCTACATATAACCAATCAAACTAACTGTTAGATATCTATGAGCCATGACTGTTAGATATCTATGAGCCATGACTGTTAGATATCTATGAGCCATGATTGTTAGATATCTATGAGCCATGACTGTTAGATATCTATGAGCCATGACTGTTAGATATCTATGAGCCATGACTGTTAGATATCTATGAGCCATGACTGTTAGATATCTATGAGCCATGACTGTTAGATATCTATGAGCCATGACTGTTAGATATCTATGAGCCATGACTGTTAGATATCTATGAGCCATGACTGTTAGATATCTATGAGCCATGACTGTTAGATATCTATGAGCCATGACTGTTAGATATTTATGAGCCATGACTGTTAGATATCTATGAGCCATGACTGTTAGATATCTATGAGCCATGATGGTTAGAATCTGTGAAATGAGGCAACATATCAAAGGTATTAATTTCAAATAAATTAAAGGTCACTTGCAAAGCAATAAAGAAAACAACATTACCTCTATAAGCGTTTACTGAAACAGATCGAAAATAACAATGATTTATCTCGTAAACCCGAAAACTATGTCCAGCTGGAACTTCACACTTGTATAGAATTGTAAACTGTTCAATCTCTAGTACATCTTAACGATACATATTTAAAATATAGATAAAATAAATGTTTATAACATAATTTACTGACAAAATAGTACACTTGCAAGCACTTCGACGACTTTGAAAAAATATAACGGCGTTTACATATTATTTACACAAGTGTAATATTTACTAAAGTAGAAATCACTCCGCTGAGAATTTACATGAGCAGCTCCTCACGGGCGTAATTAGCGAGATATTTAAAGTCGCATCTGGGACGGGAGAAAGGTATGCTAACGACTCGGTCACCGCAACTGAAACTGGTGGAGTACAAACTGGGAATAAAATACAAGACACAATATACCAAAGTTGTATTTTGAGTTAGCTGCTAGTTACACTACCCACAGATAACGGCACATCGGCAGTGTATCAAACATGCTTGATCATCTGAAGTGGGAATCCCTTGAAAGCAGGAGGTCCAAATTACAAGAAACCACGAATGGTGGTTCATTCTAGCAAGCGACTACCTGATCCAAACCACAGCTAGGACCATATCAACTCATTTGGAAAGAAGTACATGCAGTTGCATGTTTACAAATCCCTACAAACACAGCTTCTTCCCCAGAACAGTATCCACGTGGAACTCTCTCCCAGCCACGACGGCTGTGACTCTTTCCTTTGTATCCTTCAAGAGGGAGCTATCCATTCTCTTTTTCTCAGTCAGGACCCAATCCAGTTGCCAAGTAGGCAATCGAGCTAGAGCTGTGTCGGCAGGGACATATGGGCCCTGGTACCACCACGGAAGCCAATTGATTGAGTCCATGATCGATGAAAGCAACTGGAAACACTTTCAACAACTTTCCTTTATGCTTAACTCCTCTTACATTCTCCATCTGATTTTCATGAAACTAGGTAAGAGGTTTCACGATCTAGTAGCCCATATTGTCGATTGAATAATTGTCGGTGGAATTATATGACTTTTTAAATTGCATTTTCGCGCAAATTGTCCTTATGATAGTTGTCATCTACGGTTCATGAAAATAAGAAAGAAGTGGCTGATCATACACCACCAGTGCTATGCTAAAATGATTTCAGCAACATCCGGGGCTGGATTTTTGCACGCGAAATTTGTTAGATGAAATAGAGTTGTCTTGTTGTTTCCACAATTCATTTTACAACAATGTTTCAAAAAATCGAAGACGCAGTTTTCCTGTCTTAAAATTAGTTTTCACTCTTTTGTTTCATTATCTACAATTTTAATCATGTTTGATGAACAGTGACACATTCTAATTTTTAAATTAAGTGTTTTTTTGTTTTGTTTCTTTAATACTATTCTTGATTTTCTCAAGAACTAAAATACAGCAAATAAACAAGGACTTATACAAAACACATATTGTATTTGTAAGTCCTTGAAATAAAGTACTCTTACAACATTTATATCAGAAATAGTTTCCCTATGTCATATATCTGATGTTATTTAAAAAATGTTCATTTGAAAGAAAATCATTGCTTTCAAAGAAAATCATTACAAATAACACATATTGTATTTGTAAGTCCTTGAAATAAAGTACTCTTACAACATTTATATCAGAAATAGTTTCCCTATGTCATATATCTGACGTTATTTAAAAAATGTTCATATGAAAGAAAATCATTGCTTTCAAAGATAATCATTACAATAGCATACATAGTATTTTCTAATTGTCCAAATAGGCGCGAAGTTTTTCAATTTTATTTAACACTTATGTTTTTAATCAAAACTGCTTTACTCACTCATCATCATACAGAGATCTTCGGATTGATATAACTGGGGTGATAATTGACATATATAAAGCCTTGATATAACGGGCACGGCAATCCATTGCTTTTTCTTAATGTGACCCTCACGGACATGTGATTTACATGCACCCACGGAAGTTGGTTTGTTTACTGAATAAGGCGGGAAATTTTAGCTAAAAAATGTCAGGAAAACTGAAACCCCAAATAACGTCTTCATTTAAGATGCACGGCTTGGCTCTACGAAGGTAGATATATTTCATTGTATTAGAGCTGCTGTGGCCGAGTGGTTAGCATTCTTGCCTCTCCCTCATGAACTTGAAGTAATCAAAGAAATGCGGCCAGTATCAAGGAGTTACCAGATTCCGATAGTTTAACAAACAAACTTAATTTCCAAATTTATTAAGTTGACCTATTCCTCCGAAACCTCGGTAAACATAAATTTAAATACAATAGACATCACAGCGTAGAAAAAGTTTCATTCATTTAAATGTCAAATATTCATCAACAATCAAAACAAATATGGCGGTGAAATCCTATCCAATAGCAAGCGCGTCACATGATTCCGATAGGTAACGTCATCACACTATTGCGTCATCACACGATCGCCAAAATCATAAAATAAGGTGGCCAATTTCAGTCATTACGCGCACTTAACAATGTTATACACAAATCATATGAAGACAGATAACTCTAAATTAACGTTTATTTGACTATAATTGCAGTCACTCAAATATTTAGATAATACAAACAATGTGATTGGTTAAAGGACGATCACATGATCAATTTAAGCTACGTTTATTTTCCAATGAACTGTACGAAGAACTACTTTCATCCGCCATTCATAGAATACCGCGTGCTGCGTAACAATATATTTCGGATTTACAGGGGCGTATTTAGGAGAGGGATATTAAAATAATTGGATAAAGAGTTTAAAACCGTGGATTGCAATTATAAGGGTTTAGTGTCATTTTTTGTGCGTTCATTGGGGTATGAACTGTTAACTGTCGAATCACATAGCGTACATAAGGCCCTTCGGGCATTATGCGCTATGTGCTTCGACAACTAACAGTTCATAAAAAAAGATACTACACCCTTAAATCATTTAATGCTGCTCACAGCATGGACATCTAAATGAGGTGTCCTTCCGTACAACCGTGACACTGGTACAATATTTGGGATGAGTCCAGTGATCACATATTTCACACCTGATGGTCCTCCTTCACAGCTTGGTATGCTCTAGAGAGTGCAGATGGTGAATAAGCTCTTCTTTTACCATATGAAGTAGGACCTATAAGCTGTAAATATAAGAAATACCATTCAACCTAGAAAAAAACGCAATTTCAATTAGTGACTACAAAATAACATAATGGCCCTAATTGGCCTCCGTAGAAAAAAAATTGGTTGGCATTTTTTCCACCGTATACCGTTACTATTTTTAGACTTGACATAGTTTTTGCAGGCAGAGATAACGTCTGTGGATACACAAATGTTAAATGCGTTATTTTATCGTTTTAAGTGCTATAATAAAATGACTTAGTGGAAATACATAGAACTTATTCGTGAACAATGTAAGTGACATTTTCTTACCTTTATTCGAAGCATTTTCTTGAAATTGTTGTAGAAACAAAGCGACCGAAAGTTTTACGATCTGTTTACATCCGTGTTCATTTGTGACGTCACATTATGACGTTACGCTCGCGATATAACAAAACCTATCGGAATCAGGTTACTGGAGGATACGGAACTCGGAAGGAAGTGTCGATTCTTACAGATGGCGGGAGGTGTACAGTACTGGTTCTACCCAGGAAAAGTGGGTGGTCTGTCTCCACCATAAAAAATCGACCGTCATATATAACTTAGATGTGTTGAAAATGACATAAAACCCCATACAAACAAACAAAACGGAACTCGAACCCGGGACCCATCGCTTACAGGGAGAGGGGTTGGGGTAAACAGCGAAAAGGAATGGTTAATGGTCAGAAGTGATCTGAATCTGCGCCTGGGAGTATAATTCGAGTGGGAATTCGTTGTCCCGCCTGCGCACCACGCACCACATGTGGGTGGGGTGCGTGAGATAGAAAATCTGCCGGGACGACAGGCGAAATCTTCGGCGGCATTCGGTCGCACCTACATTTAAACTGAGTGTTTCTGCCTGTTGTGTTCGTGTTTTTTTTCCCGGGAGGGTTAAATAAGCTATTTTTCAGTGGGGTTCCAAGGTGACATTGCGCATGCGCAAATGTTCCTATGTAAACATTGATCCAGGGAAGGATTCCGTTGTTGATCTTGTGGGCAGTGTACCTTGGCTGGTGATTTATTTATGTTTACAGTTAGTGTTATTTACTTTGATTAATTTAAATTGATAAAATTATGGAGTGCAGACCTGACGAAGTTCAGGCGCGGATCTTGGTCAATTATGCATCCGCAGGGGATCTGCTGCACATTCCAGGGATGGGTTCAAAGTTGGCATCTGCCATTGTGGCAGTACGGAGGGCACATGGCAACCTTACCCTGGGCATGTGGGAGGCACTCACGGATAATTTGGGGCTGGGGTGCAGCAAATGTTAGATTTCACACCAAAGCCATGCAGGTCCCCAGCAGTAGGAACAGAATTTCATACAGGTCTGGGTGGGGTCGATCACCAGAAAATAGAGAAGGGGGAGGACGTAGTGGGTGCATTTGGGAACACAGGGACAGGTGGCTCCCAAGGGTGGACACCACACATGGAGAGCCCGTCTCAGTGGCAGTTGTCACCACTTGCAGATGCCCCCAATGTGCATTCAACCCCAGAGCCCTCCCTCAAATATTCCGCCTTTGAATCCGGGGATGAGGATATTAAGCCTTCAATGTTTGGGGCTACGGGGCAAATAGGGACCCCCAGTCTCACGGATTTGGGCGACCTTGTGGGTTTGAAGGTAGAAGCGGGGAACCCGGCCCAATCAGCTGCCAATGTGGAGAGGGTTGTGGCAACGGTCGAGTCCAGTCCGGTAGTAGCAACAGGGGTTGCCATCACTAAAAGCATGTCCACAAAAAGTGCAGGAGCGGTCCCAAAGGCTTCTAAAAAGGCGAGACACATGTGGTATGCCTCTCTCCCGTCCTCCCCATCATTAGGTGGGGACGGTGATGATGAGAGCTCCGAAGATGAGAAAGCTAGGGGTAAGAAGAGTGGTAGAGCAGCACGTTTTCCATCGCGGGGTGGTAGGACGAGACGTTCATCATCACGAAGTGTCAAGAAGCGTCGCTCCCCATCGCGAAGCGACTCAAGCACGGACGATAGTTTGTCTGGGGTTGACCGGAAGCACCTGGTATACAAGCGGGAAATGTCTTCTGTTTATAAACATGGCGGATCTAGGGAATGGGACCCCATCAAGTCCCTACCCAAGGCCCTCATGTATGATGGAAAGACACAATGGCTGGTGTTCAAACAGCGTTTCACCAGTTATGCTAGCATGAAGGGGTGGTCCAAAGCCCAATGCCTAGATTGTCTGTGTTGGTCTTTGACGGGCAAGGCTGCAGAGTATTGTGCTCTTATTAGGGAACAGAATGTAGGCAGATCTATGTCGTATCGGCAAGTGCTAGCACAGCTAGAAAGCAGGTTCGGTTCCAAAGAACTTCTGGCTACTGCACAAGCCAGATTACAACAGGCTGTGCAGGACCCAGACGAGTCATTGGAAGACTGGGCTGACAGGGTGTTAACATTGGCAAACAACGCATTTGTGGGTCTGCCAATTACTTACTCGAACCAACAGGCAGTGGTACGGTTCTGTCAGGGACTGGCAGACCGTGAAGCTGGCCATAGTGTCGGGCTCGAGCAGCCGGACCACATTGAAACCGCTATAGACAGGGTGAGATGGCACCAACACATGACTCAGGTTGTGTATGGGAAGGCCCGTCAAGAACCTAAGCGGGAGCGGGAGTATGATATGGATGACCCTGTGGTTGTTTGGGCGGTCAAGGAGCACAAACCCCCGGAGGCCAGTAGGGTAGATGACGTTCTCGCTAAATTAGAACAAAAGTTCGAAACTTTGTCGATGAAGTTTGACTTGCTTAGTGGGGGCCAGCAAGCAGACAAGGGACAATGGACCTCACCCCAGTGGCAAACTGAAAGCCCACCCCCATATCAGAGGCAATCACCGAGATTGGCATGTTTTGGGTGCGGGGAGGCTGGGCATTTCAGGCGGGTGTGTCCACACAGGGAGCATGTTGAGAAACGGGACAGGGTCGAGGGCGTGGGCCGAACCTCGATCCGGGAACGAATAGGTCAGACAAGGGAGACATTGACCACTAAAGAGGCAGTGTCATCGGGGGCAAAGTCATTAAATTGTGACCAGGTAGAGAGTCAAAAGAGTGCTCGCCGATCCACAGAATTGCCAGGAATGCCTGAATTAAATGGTTTAGTGGGGGTCCTGCAGGTGCAGATCCGTTGGGATGAAATTGTGTTGGTTGACCCATTAGTAGAGGGTCAAGGGGCTCAGACGGGGAGCCAGTTAGTGGTAGTAAGCAGCGTGCAGCCAGAGACGAGGCTGGCGCTAGGGGTTGTGTCATCACCAAATCAGGGTAAAGTAAGTTTTCCCGAGAGGGCGGAGAACGAGGGAGTAGAAATACCTGAACATATGGGCAGGGTAGATCCAGGGGATCTGGGGTTGATCGCATCTCCATCCGTTGCAAGTGATCTCCAGGCGGGGAAGGCGCTAACTAGTCGAGGGGCCGAGTCTATTAAGGCACGACCACTGAATTATGATCATGTGGGGGAGCGGGAGGCAGGTTGCCACACTGCTCCACCACCTGAGCACCGGAAGTGAAGGAGCGGGAGGCAGGTTGCCACACTGCTCCACCACTCGTAGCGCCGGAAGTAAAGGCAGCTGTACTGGGACAGCAAATACACAGCCGCAGGGCTGATATGAGTAAGGGAGTGGCAGATTGGTTTGCACAAAATCTAGTTGCGGAGTCTGTCAGAGCTAAACTAGCGGTGTTGGGGGATCCAGTAGTAGGGGGTCGAGGGGCTCCCATCGGGAGCCAGCCCACTTAAATCAGGGGCGTGCAGCCGGAAGAGGGGTTGGCGCTCTTAGGTGTGTCACCACCAATTCAGGATAGTTTATGTTTTCCCGAGAGGGCGGGGAATGAGGGAAGTTAAAAAAAAACAACTCCAACGGTACCAGTCAGCATAATAAGTTCATACATAAAAGGTATTGTCTACTGGTGCGTTAGCTGTTTGGTTCAGTATATATATACACAATACACATATCATGCATATTGTATTTTCCAGTGAGGCAAGCCGTTACTTGGTAGAGGTTTTGGCGCAAGTTGACCAGAATGACTGCAATGAATGGCTGGACAAAATCATCGAGATGGTGCAGAAGCAGCCCTGTAAGTGAGCGCTACTCTTAGTTTAGAATCGGAATAGCCTTTATGTCCATTGCCGATCAGTCACTTTCCCTAAACACCCCTTTGTCACATCAATGGAACGGTCTTAATTTAAAGAAAGAACAGTCCATTATAAAGACGTAGCGGGTTAAGGGTTAAATTACATAAACGTCAAATTAAATGAATAAAATTTTCATAAATATTCTGGTTTCTATTGCCCAGTCTTGACCCTTCTATATAAAGTCCAGAATCATGACAGGTTTTACATTTACATAAATAAATACAAGCCTAACTACCGGTAGCTTGACTTGGTCAAGTGAAGAAGTGTCGATTCTTACGAATGGCGGGAGGTGTACAGTACTGGTTTTTAGCTCTACTGGCCAAAGGCCAGGAGGGCTTATGCGATCACTTTTCGTCCATCGTCCGTTTGTCTGTTAGCAATTTTATAAAATCGACACCTCCTCTGAAACCGCTTGAAGGATTTTAATGAAACTTCACCACAATGTTACTTGGGAGGGCCCCTCTCAGATTTGCCGCTGATTCCATACTACTGAAATATCATATACATGTTACTTGGGTTGGCCTCTATCAAGTTTGCGTTTTTCGTTATCGTCAAATAATCAAAATGGCCGCCACGGCGACCCAAAGTTTACATAAGAGTTATATAGGAAAAGGTTAAAAATTACATCTTCTCTGATTGAATTAGATTTTATAGTCGCACCAACAGCTAAGGTCATATGGCGACTTTCCAGCTTCCATTGGTGGAGGAAGACCCCAGGTGCCCCTCCGGGCAATTTTCATGCACGGGCGGGCACCTGGGTAGAACCACCGACGTTCCGCAAGCCAGCTGGATAGCTTCCTCCCATAAAGATTCCTAGGCCCCTGAGGGATCGAACCTACAGCGGTGAGGAGCAAGTGATTTCAAGTCAGAGACGTTAACCACTCGGCCACGGACGCCCCACATCTTCTCTGAAACCGCCTGAAAGATTTTGATGAAACTTAAGCACAATGATATTTGAGATAGTCTCTCTCAGATTTTTGTTTTTCACGGCCGCCAGTCATCCAAGATGGCCGCCATATCTAAAACTAGGTCAAATTTCAGTAAATTTCAAACAACATCTACTCCGCAACCACTTATTCCATTCTTGTGAAATATCATATACATGTTCCTTGGGTTAGCCTCTATCAAGTTTGTGTTTTTCGTTATCGTCAAATAATCAAAATTGCCGCCACGGCGACCCAAAGTTTACATAGAGTTATATAGGAAAAGGTTAAAAATTACATCTTCTCTGAAACCGCCTGAAAGATTTTGATGAAACTTAAGCACAATGATATTTGGGATAATCCCTCCCAGATTTGTGTTTTTCACGGCCGCCAGTCATCCAAGATGGCCGCCATAGCTAAAACTAGGTCAAATTTAAATAAATTTCAAACAACATCTCTGAAACCACTTATTCCATTCTTGTGAAATATCACATGCATGTTCCTTGGGTTGGCCTCTATCAAGTTTGTGTTTTTCGTTATCATCAAATGATCAAAATGGCCGCCATGGCGACCCAAAGTTTACATAGTGTTATATAGGAAAAGATTAAAAATTACATCAACTCTGAAACCCCCAGAAAGATTTTGATGAAACTTAAGCACAACGATATTTCCCTCTCAGATTTGTGTTTTTCGCGGCCGCCAGTCATCCAAGATGGCCGCCATGGCTGAAACTAGGTCAAATTTAAGTAAATTTCAAACGACATATCCTCCAAAACCAATGATTCCATTCTACTGAAATATCATATGTACATGTTCCTCGGGTTGGCCTCTATTAGGTTTTTGTTTTTCGTTATCGTCGAATAATCAAAATGGCCGCCACAGCGCCCCAAAATTTACATAGAGTTATATAGGAAAACGTTAAAAATGACATCTCTGAAACTGCTTGAAGGATTTTGATGAAACTTAATGTTTGATCTTTGGGTTAGTCCCCCTCAGATTTGCGTTTTTGGGGCCTCCAGTCATCTATGATGGCCACCATGGCTAAACTAAGGTCATCTATCAAACAACATATTAGAACTTATTCCATTCTAGTTAAATATCATATGCATGTTCCTGTTGTTGGCCTCTATCAAGTTTGTGTTTTTCGTTGTCGTCAAATATTCAAAATGGCCGCCACGATAACCCAAAGTTTACATAGAGTTATATATAGGAAACATGTTTCTTGGGTTGGCCTCTATCATCAGTGCCCCAGATAACTTTCGGACCTATTGGGTATTTCACTCATAAAATCAAAATTAATTGAGTGAATTTCAAATTTTCAAAAATAATAGGGTGATTTGGGGATCAAATGTAAAACAAGCCAGGTAACTTACCCGTCTGTATGTGAGCTTTATTGACTTGTTATTCATGGCAGTGGTTTGTCAATGATTAATCATTATTAATGATTACTTTCCATAGAAACACTAATCACATGTGTTAATTTCAGAAGTGTTTCTTAACGGTAACTAGCTTGTGGGTTTACGTCCCCGTTTCGACATTTTAATCCTAAAAGTAAACAAGAAAGCGCCCAGACGACTACACAATAGTATAGACTGGTATAGCGTACACATCAACTATATAGCATTGTCTTTTACTGCTCCACTCTATCGTAATAATGTAACGTCCCAGTCAAGCTAAACACCGTAAGTAAAATCTGCTTTTTTGTAAATAATGGAATACGCACGAAAACACCAATCCATCCATCATTTGAACACTTTGACTGTCGATACCCTCGAAAATTAAAATGTTTGAGTGAAAAGGAAATTGCTTGCGTATCTGGTACGCATGTCAGGGAAATTAATTGGGTATTTGGCAATTTCAATTGAGTGAAATACGCAGATACGCTGCTTATCTGGGGCACTGTAATCATGTTTATGTTTTTTAATCACATCATACAAGTAGAGCGTCTAGTACAGGCCCTCTTGGGCCTCTTGTTTTATCACTTGTTTTCATCGCAATGTTGAATTCATTTATATTTTTAGAAAAAAAGCATTTTCTTTTGTAAAATGACTTCTGATATGGATTCATCCGTAAAAACTTACTGTTTGTGTAAATTATGTCTCTCCCGACACTGCGAGAGACATATTGTTTTTAGCTTTGATGTCTGTCTGTCTCTCCATCACAAGTTGTGTCCTCTCCATATCTCTTGAACCTCTTGAGGGATTTTGAAAAACTTGGCACGAATGTTCACCATATCGAGACGACATGCAGAGCGCAACTTACAGCCGCGTCCGTTCAAGGTCAATATCATACTTAGAGGTCGAAGGTCATATGCACTATATTTCATGTCCGCTCCGTATCTCTTGACCGCTTTGAAATAACTTGGCACAAATGTTCACCATATAGTGACGACTTAGAGGTCGAAGGTCATATTCACTATATTTCGTGTCTGCTCCATATCTCTTGAACCGCTTGAGGGATTTTGAAATAACTTAGCACAAATGTTCACCATATCGAGACTACATGCAGAGCGCAACTTTTAGCCACGCCCATTCAAGGTCAAGGTCACACTTAGGGATCGAAGGTCATATGCACTATATTTCGTGTCCACTTCATATCTCTTGAACCGCTTGAGGGATTTTGAAATAACTTGGCACAAATGTTCCCCATATCGAGATGCAGAGCGCAACTTTCATATCGAGATGCAGAGCGCAACTTTCAGCCAGGTTGGTTCATATCATTACACTGAGAGTGTGGTGGAAGACATATGTTTTTGTTACAAAAAACAACCTCGTCTAGTTTGTATTCCTAATTACTATATATATTTTGTCAGCAATTTTCACAAAAAATAAGATTAATATCAAGAAAGCCATATCATGAATGAAATAAGCAACCTGTCACCATAGCAACCTGTCACCATTTAGAGAGTGCTGTTTATATATAACTCATTTTAATCTAAAATAATGATCTTTAAGTTATGGTATTATTTTATTCGGAGAATGGTATCTTGAAAAGGACCTAAGATAATCAGTTATTTGTGTTTCAGTGACATCCACACTTATTGACAGGCAGGTTTGTGAGTCTGCTGTCCAGGAATGTAACTCAGAGCAAAATGATGACAGGTGAGTCTTACAGTAAACCTTTATTGGTAACCGATTGGTCGAAATGTAAACCTGTACTGGTAGTTGATTGGTAGAAATGTAAACTTTTACTGGTACATACTTGACTGGTAGAAATGTAAACCTTTACAGGTAGTTGAATGGTGGAATTGTAAATACAGGGAATTGTGTCCATACGTACATATGTTTTTATCCTGTTTTTATTGTGGCCCTAAAGAGGAATGTTAGACTTTCTACTGAACTGGATGACGCTGGATTCGACGAGATGTCAGCCGTCACAATGAGTTCCCGGTGTGACAGTCCCCTACTACGGATTCAGCACCACCACGGATGGATGGCCCATTGGCGTTGGATCAACCCTGCAAGATACACACTGGCTGTGAATGTGGGTAGCGGAAATCCGATTGACCTAGTCACAGTTCTGCAAGCAATCCAGTTGACCAAAATCTACAATTTTAACATTAATCTTCTTCGAGAATCTAATCATCTACAGACTTAATCATCTACAGACTTAATCATCTACAGACTATCTACGTTGGACTTCTTCGCTCCTACCAGTCTACTCCTACCAACTCTACTACTTCTGTTCTACAGTAATCTTCTTTGAACGAAGGATGTCAGCTTCTACTGGACTGGACCCGGCCCCTTGTGGTTCTCCGGGGCTCCGTTTGGTCATGGGGCAATGGAGGGATAGGCAGAGGGGTAGAATCCCCCCAAATTCATGTTCATTTTATCATTTTTTGTTCATGTTCATTAGAGGTCTTCATCATGATCCCTGCATTGTTTCAGGTGCTATCTCGCTCGCATCAAAAGAGCAGTGGCAGAAAAGCAATAACGTGGCTCCAGCTTAAATGGAGTTTCTACGATAGAATTTGCAGCAACTCTGCAGTTCAGGGTGAGAAGGTTCTAGGCCCATTTTCCATATTTTATCTCGATGTACATGGAAGATGAGCCTGGCATGTTCATGCCTTTTAGGCGCCATATAACCTTTTCTTGTGTTGGTGCGCCTTAAAACCCCAATTCAATTCAATGGACTGGACCCTTCGCAATTGTAATCTTCTTTGGAAATGCACGCCTAGTGCCATAGGGCGAGGGTAAACAAAAACTTAACGATAATCATAACTTGTGGCCGGTTATCAGCTGTAATCAGAGCTTTTGATTGGTAGAAATGTAACTTACCGGTATTCATACATGTGTGTATGCAAATTAAAAAATGTGCACCATATTACTGATACATGTTGATCACACCAGTTGGGTTTCTGTGGTGTGTCGTTAAACAAGACACTTTCCTCAGCCTAGTCTGTCAGGTGGGTATGTAAACTGGGTGGTCCCGTGTATTGGAATCTATCATCGGAGCATGTTAAAGAACCATAAGGCCGACCATAAAAAATTGTTGGTTTACTGTTTCCCTACCTACCCACGAAAAAAGTCTGTACCAAAAATATTTTACAGCAATTCTTTAAAATATTTTTTTTTACTATCTTTAGTATATTTTTTATTTCATTTCTTAAGGTTTTTACTGACTTCTGCAAAAAAAAAAAAAAATCACCTACATGTACCTACATACCCACTTATAAAGTCCTGGGCCGGGAAACAGCAAACAAATGTGTTATAAAGTCCTGGGCCGGGAAACAGCAAACAAATGCGTTATAAAGTCCCGGGCCGGGAAACAGCAAACAAATGTGTTATAAAGTCCTGGGCCGGGAAACAGCAAACAAATGTGTTATAAAGTCCTGGGCCGGGAAACAGCAAACAGATGTGTTATAAAGTCCTGGGCCGGGAAACAGCAAACAGATGTGTTATAAAGTCCTGGGCCGGGAAACAGCAAACAAATGTATTTTTAAGGATGGCTGAGTAACCTATTCAGTAGTAAGAAAGATATGGTTCGCAGGTTTGTATCCTACCTTTCTGTCTGGAGAGGTTTGAAATAACCTAAAAATGTTTTGATGAGCAGTCTTACAACTAGGCAATTTATGTAATGGAAATAAAAATATTTAAAAGGCACATTCATTTTCAATATTTTTTACAATATAGAAATATTTACCCCTATTTAATTAAGTCTACAAGCAAGTCTGTGCAATGTCTTAACATTATAATTTGCAATGCTGTAATCGAGTTATGCTGTAATCGAGTTATGTTGTAATCGAGTTATTTTCATTCTTTCAGCGACAAAGTGTTTTCTTTGATAGATGCTTTCTCTGTACCGAGATTTACATACCAAAAGGAAAGAAAGAAGTTTATACCGTAAGTGAAGTCATTTATAAACAAGTTTATGCACTACTATTTCTATTTGTTTGTATGGTGTTTTACGTCATTTTCAACACATGTAAGGTTATATATGACGGTCAATTTTTTGTGGTGGAGGCAGACCACCGACTTTTCCTGGGTAGAACCAGTACTGTACACCTCCTGCCATCTGTAAGAATCGACACTTCCTCACTCACAAGTCGAGCTCCCAGTGGGATTTGAACCCGCAGTGGTGAGAGCGAAGCTTTACAACGCAACGTCGTTAACCATTCAGCCATGGACACACTACTATTTCACATAGACCTTAAGGCCTGAGTTCACGACAGTCAGTAGTGGTTCATTGTTAAATTTGTCATCACAAGTTACGAGATATGAAGTGGCACCAAGTTATAATCTCAAGTGTTTAGGCCACATAAAAAAATATGTGTGGTTCAGGTAGTCAGGACCCTATTTTAAGGGGCCAACCCTAAAACTTTTGATGCAAAATTTAAAAAAAATAAAAATCTTTTTTTTTTTTTTTAATTGATAATGCAAAAAAATCGAACTCAAGGTATAGTAATTTAACATATTAAATTCATTATCAGAATTGAATTCATTATTGAGAGAAAAAAAAGGGAAAAAAAAGCCTTTTTTTGCCAGTGTTACCTGAACCACACATATTATTTTGTTTGGCCTTAGTTAAAACCAGTGTTCCCACTGACTTTTTCATTTGCGGGTACGTGTACCCCCTACTGTTAAATTTTGGGGGTACACTACAAATTTAGGGGGTACACTATGAATTTTTAAGATTTATAAACCTTTCAACATACTTTATTTGCTACTGAAGGCATTACAATACACAGCACAGTGTAATATTCAAGTTGACGTCAGTTACAGTAAATCATCAACACGTTTGCGCATCTATAAATAGTACACGGGAGAGACGAAACACGATTTGAATTAATTATTAGATCTTCATTTATTCTATTATTAA
This sequence comes from Cyrtodaria siliqua, assembly GCA_037043455.1. NCBI lineage: Eukaryota > Metazoa > Mollusca > Bivalvia > Adapedonta > Hiatellidae > Cyrtodaria > Cyrtodaria siliqua. The sequence goes on along the minus strand of JAWPHD010001564.1, from coordinate 157,540 downwards.
GTTTTTATTTTAATTTTAAATATATACTTACTAAATATGAAAAAGAAATAAGTCAAAACCACCAGAATGAGATGTCGATGTTTTCTCTACTTTCATTTAGGTAGCGCGTGCGCTTATGACGTCATAACCAATCATCGTGGTTGGTATGCACTAGAGGGATAGGGCAATTGACGCAATTACTCGGGATAATGTTTTCGTAAACAAAGTGTTTTAGTTTCGTTTTGATTTTTCAAAAAATATTCGGACAAAGTGGACGAGAATTTGAAAATCTACCGACGGTCATGCTTTCTTATTATCAGACTTGCATTTTTTCTGTGCGTGCATGCACGTACGAGGTCAGTTTTCTGTGCGTGATTTTTTGTTTTCATGCGTGATTCACGCACATATGTGCGTGAATGGGAACACTGAAAACACATTTTATTTCAACGTTTTTACAACATATATTATGATGTTATTTATTAAGTGGTTTCATACTGGCCCAGTTATTGGCCGCGGGCCAATATGACAGTCCGCGGACCAATAACTCGGACAATATGAAAACACTTAATTAATGACAATTTTATTAATTATCAGCCACTACAGTATAATTTGTTTTTAATCAAATTATTTTGACATACTTTGCGTTTATTTATAGTAGCGTTAATTTATTTATATGTCAAAAAACGAGTGCAAATGACGTTACTTAACGTGAATGACGTCACTTAAATCTCGTATTGACGAGTTTCTTCATATTGGCCTTGTTTTTTCATATTGGCCGACTTCCGGTTCATACTTGCCGAGTTTGCGTCGTATTGTGTGTAGAGTTTCTAGTAAAACAAGGCTAATATAGTTAAGTTAATAACGGTAATAAATTTTGGTACAGTTCAAAGAAAGTAGAATTTGACCAAATATAGCTGCTCTCTTCTCTCAAGTGTCTCAAGTGTTTAGCGGAGTTGAATTATTGGTTAAACTGATCACTCTTGCTATTTTTGATATACGTCACACCTGTATTAAGAGACAGGGAATGGTAAATAGTTGTTAACGCAGGTGCATTTCAGTATTCTCATTTAAATGAGATCTAATACCACATTTATAATTCCAGAAATTCTAACTTAGGGATACCCACCCCTAGTCTTCACGGCAATGCTGATGACAAAGCAAACTTATTCAACGAAAGATACACCATTCTGAAACAGGTATGTGGTATTAATAAATACTGAAAAGGTGATCCCTTGGAAGCAACAATTAAGACACGATTCCAGGGCTTTTTTACCTTATATAACAGAGGCCTGTAAAGGGCCTCTTCCAAACTGAAAATTTGACTTTTTTTTCCCAACTGTGGCAGAAATATTTCCCAATCGGAAAACAGCAGTATCTCAGAATTTAAGAAAAAGCATGAATTCTGCAATGTGTTTTTGTCTGCTAAGTAAATTCCGACTTGGAAAAGTTAATAATTATGGTAAATAATGGATGACAATATAAATAAAGTATATTAATGTCATATTTACTTAATTTATGAAATCTTGTGTTTTTCCCAAAATGAGAAATAAACGCGTTCTTTTTTCCCAAAATGGACAGGCCTGGGCCTCTTCCCAATTTTGTGGTAAAAAGCCCTGGATTCTGAAAAATCTATCGGGACTTCAACAAGATGGTTCACTGTGATGCCAAGATGAGTATATTATATATAAATATAAAATAAATCAAATTTGTATTAATGCAGTTAGGCTCTTTTGTTTTTACTTTTTTGTTTAAAATGGTATCAGCCCATTTTTGTACAAGCATCTATGAAACAGACCAGATCTTGTCCTACCCTAATAAAAAATTCTGACCAATTCTTCAATATTATAAGGCTTCATAGGAACTGCAAATTATTTCAATATGAGTTATTGAATTTTCTTACCCGACCGGATTTGTATCATCCAAACCTGGAAAACATGACGATGTATAATATGAATAATTTGTATCCCAATCATCTATGTTTTTCAGAGAACCCTTCGCCATGACCTATTTACTCCACCAGCAGTTGGGGCGACACCTGATGAAAGTAAAAAATTCCAGGTTGGTGAAAACAATTTTGTCGCAAATACTTGATGATACAAAGCCGTTGGTTGCCCTGTGATGAAACAAAGCCGTTGCCCTGTGATTAGTGCTGTAGACCTCACGAGCATCACTGGCTTCACTGAGTCTCTTGGTTTGTCCTTAGACAAGGCACTTCTCTTAGCCCTGTTGGTTGGAAGTGGACTCAAACTTTTGTCATTTGTCATTTACCGGAGCTCATCTTTCAAGACGGTTAAAGAACTATAGAAATCTATTTGATAATAAGAGCAGGGCACTGTTCCTGGTTTCCTTCCCCTCTTTGGTGACACTCGAAATAAGATGCTGTGTGTTGATGAGCTGTTGAACAATTCATTTAAAGGACAAGGTATGATAAGAGAGTATTTTGGCCCCCATAATATTCAAAATGCAAAAATAAATAGTTTAATTTATTGCGCATGTTAAAGTAAATTGATTATATTCAATCTTCAATATATATTTTTAATTGTTGTACTTATCTAGAAGACTTAACTTCGGTCTCAAAAATGGGCATTGTTGGTACTTTTGTCATATTTTGCAGATTTTGGGCGTTTCTGGGCAAGTTTTTGATCCTAAAAAATAGAGCGCATCTCCGAGCACACGCAGTTTTTAGACTGATGATGTGCCTCTATTATATACTTGTTATGACAAAATACCAGCTGTGATCGAGGGTGTGCTCTGTATTTCCAGGACCAAAAATTGACAGAAAACTGCTGAAACTGAACAAAAATTTCATTTTTTTTTAAAGAAAGGGCCTTGTTTGTGAGTCTCCTAAAGTCATTAAAGGCTTTCAAAATTACTTTAAATAAGTTTTAATATTGATTTGGTCCAATTTTATCTAAAAGAAAATTCAAACTTAGTGATTTAAACACTTCAATATAGGGGGCCAATTTTGCTCCTTATCATATCTAGTCCTTTGATATGAAACCATAGCAATACTATTGTTATAGCGGCCAATTGCTTTGAGTAATTTTTGTGTAAAAGATGTTCTTCTAGGGACCGCAGCAAAGTTGGGAGAAATAAGTGTTCCTGTAATATAATTGTTTAATTTATTATAATACCTTCTAGGGACCACAGCACATTTGGGAGAAGATATTGTCCTGTAATATAATGAAACCAATATAATACCTTTTAGGGCCTACAGCGCATTTGGGAGAAGTTATGTCTTGTAAAACAATGAAACCCAATATAATACCTTTTAGAGCCTACAGCGCATTTGGGAGAAGTTGTTGTCTTGTAATGTAACTGTTTACAATTTACAGTTGAAGCCAATAGAATATCTTCTAGGGACCACAGCAAAGTTGGGAGAAATCATTGTTCTTGGGATGATGACGCAACTCAAAGAGGTAAGGGTGTAAGAATCTTTTACGGTTATCCAGTGAATTCGGAAATTCCAACATAAACTGTTTTTATCAAAACCGAGGCTCTGAAGGGGGTCAGATTAAAAATAATTATACCGAAGGGTGGAATTTCCCTACCTGAACCAGATTAAAAGGATATCAAAAAAACATTATAACAAATTCTGTATCAATACATTTTTCTTTTGCTTCTTTGGTGTAGTTTTCTATAACTATGTAAGGTTTTTCTGTCTCAGAAACAAATAAATCACATACCTTCCCGCCCACCTTTAATCTGAATGTCTCTTCCATGCTTTTCCTTCTGTTTACAGAGTAAATGGTACCTGGAAGACCCGACAGGTGCGGTGCAGATCGACCTCACCAAGGCTGTATCCTTTATCTGGTACACACACTTAAAGCCACAATGTGTCGAGTATATGTCTATAATATAAACATGAACTTTGCATTAAATCATCTTGTCTCCATGCGTTAATAGGAAAAAATAGTTTGGAACTTGTTCTCAGGTAAAAAATTGTGACCTTTTTAATCTTTGTTAGCATGCACATTGCCTGTGCAATAAATAAACTATTTGGCCCTGCATGTTACCCTTTTTATGCTAAGCGCAGTGTTCATGATATGCAACATTCCAGTACATCAGTTTACACATGAGGAATTGAAACTTCTATTTGGCAGTCTGCCAACTTGAAGTGTATATTTATACTATTGATTGATTGGCTTATTTATAAGGTTTTCGAGTACTTCATCAAATGTTAACCCTTAACCTTTTAAGCACGGCTATAATAGCTTTTGCGTCCATTGTAAACCCGGATCAACTCACAGGCTGATCAGAGTAACTCGCAGGCTGATCAGGGTTTACAATGTCCTGCTGCTGATCAGTCATTTCCCCCAAAACACTCCTTTGTCACATAAATGTAATGGTCTGAATTCAAAGAAAGAACTCCATTATAGATATGTAGCGGGTTAAGGGTTAATTTGACAGTTTGATATTCAGTCTATTATATTCTAGATATTTAACAACGTCTAGATTAATAAACAAACTTATATAAGGGCAACCAGCAGTGAGCTCTTTTTTTGTCTAGATTTATTATAACTGAAAGCAGGTACGATATAACACTTAAAAATTTCAATTCCAGTACATACATTCAATAGTGTAAATGCAAATACAGTAATGTACCGATTTTCCAAATTGTAGATTTCAATTGGGGATTGGCCATAAAAATCCTATTGCAATATATATTTTCTGTATTGCATTGCCAATCAGATACCTTTTCAGGTTTATTGCAGATAGGCTCTTTTTTTTTCGTCCTGTGTGATTCCCGGTCAAAAATAGGACTGCTGCATATCCAGGCAAAGCAGTAAAACCTCCCCGAATTCATGTTCATTTTGTCATTTTCATTATAGGTCTTTATTGTGATGCCTGTTTCAGGTGCTACTTAAGTGGTGGCAGCGAAAAAAAGGAGTACAATGAAATTTGCAGCAGCTGTGCAGGTGATATTGTGGTTTTAGGCCAATTCTGCATATGTGTGGACAGATCAAAGAAATAGTGGTTCTATCACACCTTTATCACCTTAAAGAGTACATGTAGGCAAAAAAAGAGTTGAATTGGTGTTTAACGGTACATCAACACAAAAAGGTTATATGGCGCCAACAGGAATGACCGTTCCAGGCTCACTCTCCATTTACATCTAAATTAAACTGAAAGCCCCTTAATATTTTTGTAATGGTGACTCATCTTGAATGATGGATTTACTTAATTGTACAAAAATGGAAAAGTTTCACCTCAGGGCTATTCCATTAAAACATACACTGGACTACAGGTAGGCAATTTAATAAACATCTATGAGAACCCTGTTTTCCGAAGTCTGATTCTTTAAACTCAGTTTTGCATTTGTGGGAAGGTGTTCTATTTCAAAAGTGCCTTCCTGGCCGCCATGTATGTTTGAATGGAATAGCCCTCGGGATCATTCATCTGACAGGGTTTGACACTAACTTTTTTCCCCAAGTAGTCCGCAGGACTACCAACTTTCAAAATCAAGTAGTCCTGCACAGATTTTGGTAGTCGGGCTAGCTTTCAAAATATAAACCTCAGAATAAAGGGATTTAAACTAAACAAAATATAAGTAACGAAGGAAACAGTAGACATAAACGAATAACACTCCAAAAAGACGGATTAATTACATAAGTCGCACATCTGACTGTTGGCCTTGCTCTGCAAGGTCTGGAAGTATTTTAAAGTCAGATAAAACCAGGATCTACATCTTCCTATCATTCCAAACAGCCCGTTACAACTTTAAATGCTCACACACACCTTAGTCCTTACATGTTATTTTATGTTTTTCATCATTATAAATGGATGAGCCATTTAATTGAAACACATTTTCTTTTAGGTCAAATACAGTAACCACTATTGGTTTGGGGCATCTGATTGGTTGAAAAAAGTATTGGGTCTATTAGGGCATATAGTCAGAATGTAAGATAGATTCTGATTAGAATAAATTACCAAAATCATAACAAATCCCCATTAAACATTAAATTTTCAGCATAAAACAGGTTCATTTTTACCATATTTGATTGAAATTTGCAATTTTATTGATAAAATTGTACTGAGGGTATATTTACAAGAAGTTAAAAAAAAAGTACGTACAATTTATTTACTGCCATTCTAGGGTGACACCTTCAGTGACGTATTAGAGGCTGAAAGCATTACATTATTTCCAATTTGCTGATCATTTTTGAGTGTATATATAAGATAGATCTTTAAGAAAAATTAGTTTTTTTCAGCCAGTCTTATTTAGAAACAGGGATTGAAGGCCAAAGGGCTATAATGCAGGCCTGTGGGAAATGCAATAGTGGTATATGACCATTTAAGTTTTCAGTCAAACAATTGGTCCCCGTCTTTATTATTTTTATAAAATTCTGAGATTCATCATCTCTCTGATTTTTAATTGAAAAATTAATGCCTTATTTAAATTAAAAAGCTCTCTCATGGATATACGGTAGACTGTTTCAAAACAGGATTTTTGGAAATATTTTTAAAATCCATTTTCCCAGCCTCAAAGGGCAATTAATATTGCCCTGCCCAAAACCTCACTTGCCCCAAATTTAAGTCCACTTGGTCTTATTTTTGAATATTTATGCAGTAGTGTAAGGCCTCATATATATCAATGAAATACATTCAGAACTAAACAAATATATTTTCGGTCCCATCTTTTCTTGCGAGTTGCGTTCTTTTTGGAATCGTGAAAACCGGTGACATATGAAAAAAGAAGCATATCGCTAAGTTTTGCTACACATTTTGGGAAAGATGCACATCCATATAAGTATACGTTAATTTCATACTTTATCAATGAAATACACTGAATACCTCATCAAATCGCGTTAATAAATGAGTGCTTCGAGTGTATTAAAAATGTTTGCATTTTTCTAGCAAAACAATCCAGGGCCGCGCATTGTTATGATTTATGGTTGTCGTAAAAAATTGGTAGCCATCGTGAGCAAGCGCTGGGACTCGGCTTTGTAGATTTACATTCATACCGGAAACCAGTTATGTCTGTTAAAAGCGTTTTGCCACAAAAACATTGCGTTTTCGAAGTGAAAACAACTGAAAACAACTTTGGATAGGAGATTTAACAAACTTCATGAACAATTATAATAAAGTTGTTTTATTTGTTACCGTTTTATTACTAACTTGACAATTATGTCTATTTGTTTTTGTCAAAAGTAGGTAGTCCACGGGACTACTCAGCTTGGAGGTCTAGGTAGTTCGAGACAAATTCTGGTGGTCTCGGACTACCGTTAGTGTCGAACCCTGTCTGAATTGGTTTTAATATTGGTGCTGTAGTTTTAATATTGGTGCTGTAGTTTTAATATTGGTGCTGTAGTTTTTGAAAAAGCCAACTAAGGATTTATGATGCATACAGAATGCTTCACTTGGGTGACATAGCTAAACACAATACACACTAACATAAAGTGTGATGTTTCTGTTTTGTGCCTTTAATAGTAGGACATGATAAGGTAAGAAAGGGAGACAACTCTGACGGACAGGAGAAAATTATCATGTTGACTTATCTCCCTTTATGATTAGATGGTTGACACAGGCTACAAGATGCCTGCTATGTAATCAGTAGCTGTAAGAATAGTGGTCAATGTTTCCGTAGTGAAACCTTACTTGTGTTCCTTGGGACACACTTTGCATTAATCTTGCTTCTAATTTCTTAAACAGTATATGACGGGATAATTTCCTTGTCCTGATATCCCCGTGTGGTTGGCGGGGTAGAATACAACCACTGCAATCTCACAAACACACTGTCATATGCAGATGGGTAGGACTCCCCACATTCAGATTCATTTTGTCATTTTTTATCATGCTCATTCAAGGTCTTTATTATGACGGGCTTCCATCGTAAATGGAGTGTCTACTATAGAATTTGCAGCATCTCTGAAGTTCTGCATTCTCCATATTTTATCTTGATGTAAATGGAGGGTCAACCCGGCTCGTTCATTCCTGTTAGGCGCCATATAACCTTTCATGTGTTGGTGTGCCTTAAAACCCAATTCAATTATCCTGATATATATATATAAGCATTTTGAGAATAGTTCCACCTAGTTCATTATCTGCACATCTGCACATTAATATGGCTCTTACAAACTCAATCACCTGGGAGGACCTGCAGGTGCTTGTGAGTAAATAATGTTGAACAGGAAACCAGTTAATTACATTCCTTGACATGAGCCCAGAATTTCCACACCGGGTTGTTTACAGAGAACTGTTTTGTGTTGGCTGAGGGCTGGTATGAAGATGAAATTTTCCACGTCAATGCTTTTGGATTTCCACCTCCAGAGCCAGCAAAAACTTCCAGGTAATGTCTATGTTAAACTTTGGTTTGACGTGTTAAGTGATTTTGAAATCAGGACAATTTATTGGTTTCTTATCTGCATCAAGACATGTTAGCTCAGTATCAGCGTTTCCAAGATTGTTGATGTTTTTATTATAAAGTCGTACAGTGCATGTAGTTAGTGCCCTTGTGTTTGGGTAGTCTCAAGAAACACCATATCAGAGTATACGTTTTTCTCTTCATAAATTACACAGCTGGAACTCCATCATAACAACTTCTATTGTTTATTTTTTTCCTTTTTAGCTCTACTGGCCGAAGGTCTGTCTGTCTGTCTGTCTGTCCGTCCGTCCGTCCGTCTGTCTCAAACTTTGTCTGGACTAGTTCTCCTGAACCCTTGTCCGGATTTCAACGAAAATTGGTAGGGATGATTAGTACCAAGCCTAGTTGCGCAAATCGTCGTTGTGTTAAATGATTTTTAGCTGTACTGGTCACAGTCCGTCCATCAACTTACCTCGTTGAGACGATAGGGCCTTCATTTTTTATCCGATCTTTACCAAACTTTACAAGATAGTCAATATCAATGAAAGCTCCAGCAAGTTCGAAAACAGCCAAATCGGACCAGTAACAGCGGAGTAACGGCCCTTGATTTAGTTAAAAATGCTATATTTTGCCTCGTTAAGATGATGGGGCCTCCATTTTTCATCTGATCTTTACCAAACTTTACCAGATTACTTGGCACAAGTGCTCACCACAACCAAATGACGTGTCGTGCACAAAATCCAGGTCCATGGCTCCAAGGTCAAGAAGGCTCATACTTAGAGGTCAAAAAACACTTCGGGGGCTTTTATCACGTGTCAATGAAAGCTCGGACAAGTTCGAAAACCAGCCAAATCGGACCAGTAACAACGGAGTTATGGCCCTTGATTTAGTTAAAAATGCTATATTTTGCCTCGTTAAGACGATAGGGCCTTCATTTTTCATCTGATCTTTACCAAACTTTACCAGATTTTTTTTTTTTTTTCTTTTATTATTTTTATATTTATTTTTTTGACTTTTTTATATATTTTTTAATATTTTATTGATTTTTTATTGATTTATTTATTGATTTTTTTTTTATTTTTTTTTTCTACTGGCCAAGTTTGAAAACCAGCTAGATCGGACCAGTAATGGCGGAGTTATGGCTCTTGATTTAGTTAAAAATTCTATATTTTGCCTCTTTAAGACAATAGTCACTCGCTTCATGGATGTTATAAGAGCCATATTAGCCAGTAGAGCGTCCACAGGCCCTCTTGGGCCTCTTGTTCTGTACTGTAGGCCTTATAACCAAGTGTAAAAGTTTCTTTTGTAAATATTTCAGATCATTTTTTGGTAACCTGAACTTTTTCGGTGGTCCCTCAACAACAAGTGTGAAGGCATCTACAAAGCTGCTCCAGATAGAGCAGGACAATACAGAGGCCATGTTTATCATTCTGTCAGATGTCTGGCTGGACCAGATTAAGGTGAGGGTGTGGTGGGTAGTACTGTCTGTACAATACAGAGGCCATGTTTATCATTCTGTCAGATGTCTGGCTGGACCAGATTAAGGTGAGCGTGTGGTGGGTAGTACTGTCTGTACAATACAGAGGCCATGTTTATCATTCTGTCAGACGTCTGGCTGGACCAGATTAAGGTGAGCGTGTGGTGGGTAGTACTGTCTGTACAATACAGAGGCCATGTTTATCATTCTGTCGGATGTCTGGCTGGACCAGATTAAGGTGAGGGTGTGGTGGGTAGTACTGTCTGTACAATACAGAGGCCATGTTTATCATTCTGTCGGATGTCTGGCTGGACCAGATTAAGGTGAGGGTGTGGTGGGTAGTACTGTCTGTACAATACAGAGGCCATGTTTATCATTCTGTCGGATGTCTGGCTGGACCAGATTAAGGTGAGGGTGTGGTGGGTAGTACTGTCTGTACAATACAGAGGCCATGTTTATCATTCTGTCGGATGTCTGGCTGGACCAGATTAAGGTGAGCGTGTGGTGGGTAGTACTGTCTGTACAATACAGAGGCCATGTTTATCATTCTGTCAGATGTCTGGCTGGACCAGATTAAGGTGAGGGTGTGGTGGGTAGTACTGTCTGTACAATACAGAGGCCATGTTTATCATTCTGTCGGATGTCTGGCTGGACCAGATTAAGGTGAGGGTGTGATGGGTAGTACTGTCTTTACAATACAGAGGCCATGTTTATCATTCTGTCAGATGTCTGGCTGGACCAGATTAAGGTGAGCGTGTGGTGGGTAGTACTGTCTGTACAATACAGAGGCCATGTTTATCATTCTGTCGGATGTCTGGCTGGACCAGATTAAGGTGAGCGTGTGGTGGGTAGTACTGTCTGTACAATACAGAGGCCATGTTTATCATTCTGTCAGACGTCTGGCTGGACCAGATTAAGGTTTTACGACAATTGTGTTTGATTATTTTATATCCAAATTAATCTTATTATCCCTTAACCCACTACATTTATATAATGGACTGTTCTTTCTTTAAATAAGACCATTCCATTTATGTGTTTTGGGTGAAAAGGACTGATCAGCAGCCAGACATTGTAAACCCTGATCAGCCTGCGAGTTTGCAAGCTGATCTGGGTTTACAATGGACGCAAAGGCTATTATAGTCGTGCTGAACGGAATAAGGGTTATTAGTATGCAGGTCTTAAACTAAATTTTTTGAAGTACATGTCTGTAAAAAATAGATGCTATTTTTGATTTCTTTGTGACTGAATTTCTTTGCATAAGGTAAAAGATTCAATGACTAGTTCTAATATATGGGAGGTATACAGTACTGGTTCTTTCTACCCAGGAAAAAATGGAGTGATCTGCCTTGACCCCAAATAAGCGACCGTCATATAAGACCCAACATGTGCTAAAAATGATGTAAAACACCATTCAAAGAAAACTGTTTTACAGTCACCTTTGGTTTCTTAAAAGACTAAGTATATAAAAGACTGATCAAGGTAAAACAATTATCAATGAAAGAAAATGGTCCGGTGGCCATCTTTTACAACATATATTGAATATCTTGTTTCAGGTAATGGAGAAGCTGAGAGTACTATTCTCTGGTTATTCTGGGTTCCCTCCAACATGTTTTATTATGTGTGGAAACTTTTTATCTACGCCATTAGGAAACAACCATGCTAAAGTTTTAAAAGGTAAGACTTTTCACCTATGTTTAGCTAGGGGGTCAGAAAATATTGAAATTATTAATCAACACTTCTGCCAAGTTTCATCGAGATAATTACTGTTTATTAAAGGCAGAGTAATGCTTATAAAAGCATAAAATGATGTTGTTGACAAGTACTTGCAAGTGTTTCAACTTTGGAATCCAATCTACAGAATAGAATTGAACTTTACATTCTATGCCAAATAAACAGTTTCAGTACTCTAACAGGTTGAAATCACTGTTTAAATAAAATGATAATTGTTCATAATGAACTAATTTCCCAATTTTGGCAATTTGTCAATAAAAAATTTCCAATTCGATCTACGGGTCTTTTTCCCCAAAATACCTAGGACAAGCCCTGGTATATTATGTTGACAACCACTCAAAATGTCCTTGCCTACCTTCACAGAATGTCAAAATGTGCTTTCCTACCTTCACAGAATGTCAAAATGTCCTTTCCTACCTTCACAGAATGTTTCCACAATTTAGCAGAGTTGATCTGTGAGTTTCCAGAGCTCCTGAAAAACAGCCGGTTCCTGTTTGTTCCCGGACCCCAGGATCCCGGACCTGCCACCATATTGCCAAGGTAAAGGAACGTTTTTTAAAGGGAAGTGAGTCTTTAAAACAAGTGAAGAATTTTTTCCTGTGCATTGATTTGTACAAATTAACATTTAAATGATCACAGGCACCCTTTAATGGTCTCACATAAGCAGCCTTCCTTTAAATGAAAGGTCACATCCTATACATGCCATATAAACATATGATATTTATAAAACTTAAAACTTTCGGCCATTTTTATGCATTATGCATGGCAGACACTTGGGGATCACTTTGTCCGCCGTCCGTCGTCTTGTCATCGTTGTCCTTCACACTTTAACCTGCAACCTAACCTTGACCATAACTTGAAAAGTATTTGACATTATTATGTTCATGAAACTTCACACACATCTTCATCTTAACCCAAGGAATGTTGTTACAAATGCCCAATAGCTCGACTTTCATTTTGACAGAGTTGTGCCCCCTTTCATAAAACTAACCTGCACCCTAATCGGGCTCATAACTGGCCATAACTTAAGAAATATTTGACCTATGTTCATGAAACTTCACACACATATTCTTCTTACCACACAGAATATTATTGCTCATGACCAATAACTCTTGATTTTCTTTGGACAGAGTTGTGCTCCCTTTCATAAAGCCTTAACCTGCAACCTATCGAAGCTAATAACTGGCCATAATTTAAGAACTATTTGACCTATGTTCATGAAACTTCACACACATTTATCTTACCACACAGAATATTGTTACCCACGACCAATAAATCTGATTTTCATTTCAGCAGAGTTATGCCCCTTTTAATAAAACTAACATACATGTATGTGATATTTTCAGGACCTCAATCTGGGAGTTGTGATTTTTAGCTCTACTGATCAGAGATCAGCAGAGCTTATGCCGTGGTGCGGCGTCCGTCGTCCGTCCGTCTGTCCGTCTGTCCGTCTGGCCGTCTGTCCGTCTGTCTGTCCGTAAACTTTTATTTGTAGCGACTTCACAGCTGAAACTACTGGATGGATATTCATGAAACTTTACAGAAATGTTGCCCATAAAGTCTAGTTGATCCTAGCAAAAATTCATGTTGATGTGAAATCCAAGATGGCCGCCAAAGCTAAAAATAGAGTTTTAAAATACAAGTTTGTAGCGACTTCTTCTTGAAAACTATAAGTGATATTGATATGGGACTTTTTCTAAAATGATCAGCATGACATGATGTTGATCCTAGTCAAAAATCGTTTTGATTCAACGTTAAACATGGCTGCCAGCGGCCATCTTTGTTTACATAGAGTTATATAGTAAAAACTTGTAGCGACTACTTCTCTGAAACTACTTGGCGGATTGTCATGAAACTTTACAGGAATGTTGCTCTTGATGTCTAATTGATCCTAGAAAAATTTCAGGTCGGCCGGAAATTCAAGATGGCCGTCGCAGCTAAAAATAGATTTTTAAAAAATAAGTTTGTAGCGACTACTTCTTGAAAACTATAAGTGATATTGATATGGGACTTTTTCTAAAATGATCAGCATTACATGATGTTGATCCTAGTCAAAAATCGTTTTGATTCAACGTTAAACATGGCTGCCAGCGGCCATCTTTGTTTACATAGAGTTATATAGTAAAAACTTTAGCGACTACTTCTCTGAAACTACTTGGCGGATTGTCATGAAACTTTACAGGAATGTTGCTCTTGATGTCTAATTGATCCTAGAAAAATTTCAGGTCGGCCGGAAATTCAAGATGGCCGTCGCAGCTAAAAATAGATTTTTAAAAAATAAGTTTGTAGCGACTACTTCTTGAAAACTATAAGTGATATTGATATGGGACTTTTTCTAAAATGATCAGCATGACATGATGTAGATCCTTGTGGAAAATTATTTTGATTCGACGTTAAACATGGCTGCCAGTGGCCATCTTTGGTTACATAGAGTTATATAGTAAAAACTTGTAGCGATTACTCCTCTGAAACTACTTGACGGATGTTCATGAAACTTCACAGGAATGTTGCTCTTGATGTCTAGTTGATCCTAGAAAAATTTCAGATTGGCCAGAAATTCAAGATGGCCGCCACAGCTAAAAATAGATTTAAAATAAATAAGTTTGTAGCGACTACTTCTTGAAAACAATAAGAGATATTGATATGGGACTTTTTCTAAAATGATCAGTATGACATGATGTTGGTCCTTGTCGAAAATCGTTTTGATTTGACCTTAAACATGGCTGCTTTGTTTACATAGAGTTATATAATGAAAACTTGTAGAGACTACTTCTTTGAAACTACCCGACGGATTTTCATGAAACTTCACAGGAATGTTGCTCTTAATGTCTTATTGATCTTAGCAAAATTTCAGGTCGGCCGGAAATTCAAGATGGCCGCCACGGTTAAAAATAGATTTTCAAAAAACAAGTCTGTAGCGACTACTTCCTGAAATCAAAATCAATCAGTAGAGCTTCAAGGTCATTGACCTCTTGTTTTAAAGGGAGATTCATGCCAAAATCTGGGTGTTTTTTTAACATATTTTAACACAATAGAAATATATTTTTACTCAAAATCAATAAATGGATACCTTAAAAATTACATTTAAACTGATTTTTTTATAACAAAATTGGTATCAAGGGATATAACAAAGGGAAACATTTTTTAAACAAGATTCTAATTTTGTGCTGTTGAATCCTTTCTTACTTGGAACATATATCAAAGAAAACACATGGAACAGACGCAACCCACATCAATCAATCCATTAACTTCTTTTCAGTATATTGGATAAAGTATGCAGTGATAATTGAAGTGATTTGTAAGCCTCTGATTAAATTAATAATAAATTTAATCAAACATACTCATCGACACAGTTTACTTCCGTTTTCTATTGAATCTATCTCCGATAACTACCACCATCTTAAACAAACACTCATTATAACTGGTAACGGTATTTTGTTTTGAGTGATATCCAACTTTTTTATTACAGACATCATTAACAACTTTATAAGTGTGCTAATCCTTTAATTGGATCAATAATCCACTCAGACAATCTGGTGATCAAACAAATTATCCCCAGGCTGTCTCAAGGTGTAAATTTATGACAGAGGCAAGCTGCCAATGATTAGTGTAAAGCGTCTGTTCATGCAAATTGCCGGTGAAACAAAGGAAAAGTGACCGATAATTATTTTTTTTGTAAAGTAACATTTTACGGGATGTTGGGCAAATTTCCGTGCGTCCGTGCAGTGGGGTAAAATTCTGTGAATTTCTGTCTCCATCGGGAGGTATCACATGTGTGCTTTAACCTGCAGCCTAACCAAGCACATAACTGGCCATAACTTGAAAATTGTTTGATCTATGTTCATGAAAATTGACACACGTATTCATCTTAACCGAAGGAATATCGTTACATATGTCCAATAACTCTGACCCCCTTTTCATAAAACTTGAACCTACAACCTAACCTGGCTCATAACTTGGCAAAATATTGACCTAGTTTTTCTTTATCAATTATCCAATGCAGATTTATGCCCCTTTTCATAAACTTTAACAATTTAAAAAAACAACTGCTCCATAATTCTTGAAGGATTGCACCCACTGTCTTCACAGTTAGAATGAACTTGCTGAAATAAGCATGCGGCAGGCAAGACGAGTGTTCCGTGGTACACCCTTATAGTATGATAAATATAGTTCCCCACATTCCTTGAATCAACATTGTTTAAACAAAGCACGAAATTGTTAAGCTGCAAGACTGCTGTCTCTCAACAAGGTCAAAACATTTATAACAATGTCAATTTCTTGTTAAAAAAAGAAACAAGTTGTAAATGTGCAAAAAGAGGTAAAGCTTGTGTGGGAGTTGAAGGATAAAGTTGTTACAACCATTCAGCATTGTGTTTTCCATCATACAATTTCATTGTACATATTGAACAACCATTTTTGTTAAATTTTCACTTTCCTAATTTCTTAAAAATATCCCTTCCCTGGTGTGTAGATCCTTTAAAGGAGAAGTGTGCTTCCACTCTTATTTATAAAGGCAGCAGTCCATATGTTATTTAAGAAATAGAACATCGTTTACTGTGAATTATCGTTTAATATATCACGGTTTGGAGTTCAATTGTAAACATTAATTTCACTCGCCCTTCGGGCTCGTGAAATTAATGTTTACAATTGAACGACAAACCGTGATATATTATAGATAATTCATACGTTACAATGCGTAATGCGCAATGCTTATTCTCCTAACGTTGCAAAAATTACAGTGATATATCGTTCAATATAACGAGATATTTTAAACTAGGCTATATAGTGCGGGTGTATTAGAATTGTGTTTATTATTGCTGTAACTGTCTGTCCATATTGATAAATCATACTGTGAATGCCTTACAGGCCGGCTATTCCAAACTCCATCACAGAAGAGCTGCGTAAGAAAGTTCCGTTGGCCATGTTTTCCAGTAACCCATGTCGTATTCAGTACTGCACCCAGGAGATTGTCGTGTTTAGAGAGGATATTGTTACGAAGATGTGTCGGAACTGTGTTAAATTTCCTGAAGATGGCGATGTACCCACACATGTAAGCGTCAGCTAGATAAATGCTAAACTGTTATTTAGAGGTCACAGTATTACAGTAGATACCAACATATATGTTGTGTCATCTTTGAGCACAGACACCATTTTCTCAGTCGTCTTGAGAGATTTTCATAGTTGCAGGAGTCGACTTAACCGCTGGGCCATAGGCCTGTGGCCAAGGGAAATAGCCTCTGGCCATGGAACATCCCAAGTAACTAGAGATTGTAACGAATATTGAAAAATATGTACAATTTGATATAAAACAAAGTATTTTAGTGATTTCATTGGACAATATATCCATCCTTTGACCAATTGGGTAGCGTCAAGTAAAGGTTGAGGTGGTTATGCTTGATACCCATCAAGCTGATTTTAGTCACTAATGGGAGTAATGGAATCAGTGTTAAACATTTTGACGCTATCGTATTCATATGTGTTCGAAAATGAAGTTTGAATGGCGTGATATATCTTAGATTATGGTAATCATTAAAACATTGTGATTTTATTGATGAAATGCATTTATTCACCCAATAACTGCCTCGCGACTTTTGGATCACAATTCTGTTTTGCACAGCGTTTTCAAACAAGTGTGCCTTTCAAAATAGAAAGGTTTTTGACAAATTATTTGTCATCGCTGGACATTCCGGTCACAGCATTTGATATATTGTGAAAAATCAATGTTGTTTTATTTTCTTTCAGTTTACAAAGACATTGATATGTCAAGGTCACCTGACCCCATTACCGCTGCACGTGTCTCCGGTGTACTGGGCATATGACTGTGGTTTACGTCTCTACCCGCTGCCCGACCTCATTATATGTGCAGATAAACATGATCCATTCCACAGCAGCTCTGTCGACTGTACAGTTATGAATCCAGTAAGTGTCGTTAGTGTTCTCGGATATTTTATTAAGGGGAGATATATTGTTTTTATGCTGTCTGTCTGTATGTCACAAACTTTGTCTGGACTAGTTCTCCTAAACCCCTGTCCGGATTTCAACGAAACTTGGTAGGGATGATCAGTACTAAGCCTAGTTGCGCAAATCGTCCTTGTGTTCCAGTCGAATGATTTTAAGCTCTACTGGCCAAAGTCCGTCCGTCAACTTTTACCTTGTTAAGACGATATGGCCTTTATTTTTTATCTGATCTTTACCAACTTTACAAGATTGTTAATATCGATGAAAGCTCGGAGAAGTTCAAAAACAGCCAGATTGGACCAGTAACAGCGGAGTTATGGCCCTTGATTTAGTTTAAAAATGCTATATTTTGCCTCGTTAAAGTCGATAGGGCCTTCATTTTTTTTTATCCGATCTTTACCAGACTTTACCAGATTGTTAATATCAATGAAGGCTTGGACAAGATCGAAAATCAGCCAGATCGGACTAGTAACAGCGGAGTTATGGCCTTGATTTAGTTAAAATAACTATATTTTGCCTCATTAACATGATAGGGCCTTCATTTTTCATCCATCTTTACCAAACTCTACCAGATCGTTGATATCAATGAAAGCTCGGACAATTTTGAAAACCAGCCACATTTAGGAGTTATGGCCTTTGAATTTCTGAAATACAGTGTTACCTGCCGAATCCGACCACCCTCGGGCCCAACAAATTTGGCTGATATAGACAGGTAGTTGGATTAAATTTTCAATAAAAAAATGAGAGAAGACGAACATTGCCTCAATCCCCATTGCCAACGCCGGGTTTTCATTTATTTCACACATGCATAATATTTACAAAACTAAGCATCAGCATACACTGTACGCTACTGTGATGTATGTGTGCGACACTTATTTAAAAAAACATTTCCAGTTTTGTTTGTTTAAGCCCAGACTTCTTTTAATATGCATTCTTCTGCAATACTTTTCATTTGTTTTTTTCTAAAAAAGCATTCTTTTTATAAACAGCAAAGTTTTTGATTTTTTCTAATACTTTCAAAACATCTGTCACTGTCATCTCGCTGTCCACTGGGAAAAGTCAAGGTGATAATTTTGTTTGCAATTATTACACGTATCTACATGTATTTGCATTGTATTGCTCAAAATTCGCTCACCTCATTATTTGTCAAACAATTAACAATACAGTGTACCGTAATAACCTGGGGATGAAAACACGGTCTTTGATTATCACACTTTTTGTGACTAAAGTGACCATTCCGTTAATTATAATTTAACCAACAACAACACATTTAGCGGATCGGATTGGATATATGTTTTTGTATACAAAATGGTGTTTTGGGACTTCCGGTTGGCCGGTTTTCGTTATATACAGTGTTCGGATTATACAAGTTTTGTTTAATAAAAATATATAAGGAATAAAACGGGACCGTACATAAAGGTCGGTGTAGGCAGGAATTCGGATAGGACAGTGAACGGATTTCGCAGGTAACACTGTATGCTATATTTTGGCCTCTTTAACGTGATAGGGCCTTCATTTTTCATCGGATCTTTTCCAAACTTTACAAGATTGTTCATGTCAACGAAAACTTTCAGATCGGACCAGTGAAAGAGTAGTCATGTCCCTTGATTTAGTTAAAAATGCTATATATTTCGTTAAGGCGATAGGGCCTTCATTTTCATTCGATCTTTACCAGATTTTATCAGATTGTTACTATCAATGAAAGCTTGGACAAGTTGTAAAACCGACCAAATCGGATTAGTAACACCAGAGTAATGGCCCTTGATTTATTTAAAAAATGCTGTATTTTGCCTCAAGGCGAAGGGCCTTCATTCGGCCAGATTTCAATGAAACTTTGCAGCAACGATCAGTACCAAGCCTAGTTGTACATGTCGTCACCGTGTTCCGGTTGACTGATTTTGGCAGAGTTATGGCCCTATAGTTGTGCATATCAGCGCCATATTCCGGTTCAGTGATTTTTGACAAGAGTTATGGCCCTTTAAAGGTTTTTTGATACAAACATTTTTCGGGCTAATTCTCCTGAATTCCTGGCCGGATTTCAACGAATCAGTACCAAGGCTAGTTGCACCTGTCATTGCCGTGTTCTGGTTGAATGATTTTTGGCCCTTTAAGGTTTTAATACAGAAACTTTGTCCCAACTAATTCTCCTGATTCCCTTGCCTGATTTCAAGGAACTTTGGCAGAAATTACGACAATCTTAAAGGTTTTAATACACTAACTTTGTACAGACTAGTTTTTCTGCAGCGAAACTTGATAGGGATGATCAGTACCAAGCCTAGTTGCGTATTTCATCGCCATGTTCCGGTTGAATGATTTTTGACACAAGTTTTGGCCCCTGATACATAAACTTTATCTTTAACCAGTAGAGTGTCCACAGGCCTTCTTGGCCTCTTGTTGGTGGATTTATGGCTCTTTCTCCAGTGGGTCGAGACCTCTGTTTTTACTAAAACAGCTTCTTATATACTGTTTTTGCTGTGAAATTGACTCGGACTTGATTTTTAAACACATCCTGTCTTCAGTAGAGTGTGTTTCTAGTACCACATTTCGAGTCATGGTCTAGGTCACTGGTCATGGTCGAGGTCAGGGATCGAGGTCACTTGTCATGGTCGTGGTCATGGTCTAGGTCACTGGTCATGATCAAGGTCACTGGTTTTCCGTAACGTCGGGTAGTGTCACATAACACATTTTTGTCCTGTCGAGCCTCTTAACACATGTTCATTACTTGAAATTCCTCAAACAATTTTGAATGGGTTGTTTCCAAACTTAATATAAACGTAACAACTGACAACCTTATATCAATGTTGATTGCCTTATTTATTGCAGAATTATGGCCCTTTATTTCGCTTAAAATTTATACGGGGGTATTCATCACCTTCAGTGATAGTTCAAGGTTTCGTTACTGCTCAGTAACATTAGTTAGGAATGAGACATTGTTATGAAACTTTCAGAATAGGTAGCTGATATGAAGAGGACGTTTAGGGTTGCATTTGGGGTCACTTGGATCAAGGTCACTGTTACTAAAAATAGAAAAAAAAACTGGTTTCCGTTCAATAACTTCAGTTAGGAATTAGATATTGGTTTGAACTTTTCTGGATAGGTAGCTTATATGGAGAGAAAGCTTGGGGATTGCACTGGGTTCAAGGTTACTAAAATAGAAAAACTATTTCCGTTCAATAACTTCAGTTAGAATGAGATATTGGCATGAAACTTCATGGATATGTAGCTTTAATGAAAAGGAAGCTTGGGATTGCAATAGGTGTCACTGGATTCAAGGTCAAGGTCACAGGTACTAAAAATAGAAAAAACAATTCTGTTCAATAACTTCAGCTAGAGATATTGGGTATAAACCAAGGTCACTGTTACGCTAAATAACGTCATTTAGGAATGAGATATTGGCCTGAAACTTTCTGGATAGGTAGCTTGTATGAAAAGGAAACTTGGGATTTGAGGTCATTGGGGTTAAGGTCACTGTTACTGAAAATAGAAAAAACGGTTTCTAAATATTTTCATAATAAGTCACATTTCTTTACTTAGAATTTGCGTCTAGTTTGTCAGTAAATACTGTATGTTAAGAAGAAACTAACATCTGTTTTGAATATCTTGCATACACTATTCAAATGACTCATCTTTCACATTATGGAAAACCCGGCTTTTATGCATTTCTCTTGTTGTTACTTGCATTCCTCACACAGTTTTGAATGGTTTGTTCCCAAACTGCATACACTTAACAACTGATGACCTTATGTCCCTATACATAACCCATTGTTGATTGCCTAATTTATTACAGAATTATGACCCTTTATTTGACATAGAATTTAAACGGGGTATTCATCACCTGTAGTGGTAGTTCTAGATTTTAGCTGTACTGATCAAAGATCAGCAGAGCTTATGCAGAGCTTATGCCATGGTGTGCTGTCCATCTGTGTCCTTCCATATGTACGTCCGTCAACTTTTTAGCTCTACTGGCCAAGGGCCAGCAGAGCTTATGGGATGGCGAGTTGTCCGTCGTCCGTCGTTAACTTTTGTCTCGTTAAGACGATAGGGCCTTAATTTTTCATCCGATCTTTACCAAACTTTAACAGGTTGTTAATATCAATGAAAGCTCGGACAAGTTCGAAAACCAGCCAGATCGGAGGACCAGTAACAGCGGAATTACGGCCCTTGATTTAGTTAAAATGCTATATTGCTATATTTTGCCTCGTTAAGACGATAGGGCTTTCATTTTTCATCCTATCTTTACCAAACTTTACCACATTGTTAATATCAATGAAAGCTTGGATAAGTTCGAAAACCAGCCAGATCGGACCAGTAACAGCGGAGTTATGGTCCTTTATTTAGTTAAAAATGCTATATTGCTATATTTTGCCTCGTTAAGACGATAGGGCCTTTGTTTTCATCCTATCTTTACCAAACTTTAACACATTGTTAATATCAATGAAAGCTCGGACAAGTTCGAAAACCAGCCATATCGGACTAGTAACAGCGGAGTTATGGCCCTTGATTTAGTTAAAAATGCTATATTTTGCCTCGTTAAGATGATAGGGGCTTCATTGTTCATCCGATCTTTAAAAAACTTTTACAGATTGCTAATGTCGTTGAAAGCTCGAACAAGTTCGAAAACCAGCCATATTTAGTTTAATAATATTTTATTGCAGATATGTTACAATACATCAATTCAACATCACAATATTCATAGAAACATATGCAAATGGATTGAACTACAAGTTATTACAACATTAGTTAAAGTTCTCTCCATAGTTACAGTTCTCTCCAGCCATATCGGACCAGTAACAGCGGAGTTGTGGCCCTTGATTAGTTAAAAATGCTATATTTTACCTCGTTAAGATGATAGGGCCTTTATTGTTCATCCTGTCTTTACCAAACTTTATCAATAAAAGCTCGGACAAGTACAAAAACCATTCATATCGGACCAGTAACAGCGGAGTTATGGCCTTTGATTTAGTTCAAAATGCTATATTTTGCCTCGTTAAGACCCCCCCCACCACCTACACCCGCCTTTCCCCCCCACCACCTACACCCACCTCTCAACCAAACCCCCCCCCCCCCCTCCCCCAACACACTAGATTTTTTTTTTTTTACATATTTCTTTGTTGTTTTTTTACATATTTCTTACACATATATGTTGCACCCTCCCCCCAGCCCCAAACTCAATCCCGCCTCCCCCCCCCCCCCCCCCCCCCCCCCCCCCCCCCCCCCCCCCCCCCCCCTCCACCCCTACTTGAAACCTTTTTTTTTTCTTTTTTTTTTACATATTTCTGTGTTGCTTTTGTCAATTCTTACACATATATGTTGCCCTCACCACCCCCTATCCCAACACCATCCACCCCCGCCTCTCTCCCACCGCCACCCCGCACCCCACTCAAAACTCGATTTTTTTTTATTTTTTTTTTTTACATATTTCTGTGTAGTTTTGGTCAATTCTAACACATAGTTATGTTGTGCTCCCGTCCCCACCCCACATTGTTGTAGCCTTGTATTCTGATGGTATATACTAGCTATAAATTTATTATTCTCCGAAAAATCGAATAGTCGAGCTGCGCTGTTCTCCGACAGCTCTTGTTTTCATAACTCTCAATAATACAGCTTGTTTTGCTGTGTCGCTACATTCCCTTTAATAAAGTGGTTTACTCTGGATAATATATGACAGTCATATTAGAAAAATGCTTAAACCAAAAAAAACAATGATGTTGTTGTTCCTACCATGTTTAAGGAAAACATTTATATTTTTTGTCCTGAAATGTTGTAAAACTTGGTCATAAATGATTCAGGTTTGTCATTCTAACTATTTAATAAGTTATAATAATGATTAAAAAAAATGTTAAATTGTCTTTAAATCCACGTGTCAGTCCATTAGTCTGTCCACGCGTCCGACATTCATTTATTTATATCTACTTCCTTACTTGCAGAGTTTTTCACCAAACTCCACCAGAATGTTCCTTATATGCATCTAACATTATGTGCTAATTTCGGGTTGGTGTCTACTTTGGACGAAATATACTTCACGTCCCGTCTCTGCTACAATCTTGCTCCTGTCTTGCAGTCGGTAGCACGGCGGATTTGTAACCGGAGGCCCCGGGTTCAATCCTCCGTGGTGCCACTGAGTTCCGTCGGTGTTTTTCCCTTAGCCTCGTCCGTCGGATGGGGACGTAAACCGGGCGGTCCCATATATCGGTCTATCCACCGAGCACGTTAAAGAACCATAGGAATCTATTCGATAATAAGAGTAGGGCAGGTTCCAGGATTCCTATGTATCCTCCCCCTCTCTCTGGGGCGGCTCTAAATAACCTATACTGTGTTGATGAGCCGTTAAACAACATTCAATTCAATTCCTGTCTTGCAAGATTTTCACTAAACTCCACCAGAATGTCTCTTATATGCATCTTACATCATATGCAAAATTTCAGGTCTCTGTGGCCTACTTCAGACAAAATGTAGGTCATGTCCGGTCTCCACCATGACTAGCATATATTGTTTCTTGCCCCCTCCCGCAATCTCCCCACCACCCACCCCTTGAAAAAATAATTATTTTGTATCAAAATTCCTTCCATAACCACCCACCAACCCTTTCGACAACACATGTATCTTGCTTCTTGCCCCTCCACCCCTCTAAAAATTCTTTTGTATCCAGTTTGAGCATGACAAGTGACATGTAAATGCCATTTGTCCTACATAACACTACATGACATGTAAATGCCATTTGTCCTACATAACACTACAGGACATGTTAATGTTAATGTCATTTGCCCTACATAACACTACAGGACATGTAAATTTCATTTGTCCTACATAACACTACAGGACATTTAAATGCCATTTGCCCTACATAACACTACAGTACATGTAAATGCCATTTGCCCTACATAACACTACAGGAAATGTAAATGTCATTTGTCCTACATAACACTACAGGACATTTAAATACCATTTGCCCTACATAACACTACAGGACATTTAAATGCCATTTGCCCTACATAACACTACAGGACATGTAAATGTCATTTGTCCTACATAACACTACAGGACATTTAAATGCCATTTGCCCTACATAACACTACAGGACATGTAAATGCCATTTGCCCTACATAACACTACAGGACATTTAAATGCCATTTGCCCTACATAACACTACAGGACATGTAAATGCCATTTTCCCTACATAACTACATGCCATTTTCCCTACATAGCACTACAGGACATGTAAATGCCATTTGCCCTACAGGAAACGTAAATGCCATTTGCCCTACATAACACTACAGGACATGTAAATGCCATTTTCCCTACATAACACTACAGGACATTGAAATGCCATTTGCCCTACATAACACTACAGGACATGTAAATGCCATTTTCCCTACATAACACTACAGGACATGTAAATGCCATTTTCCCTACATAACACTACAGGACATTTAAATGCCATTTGCCCTACATAACACTACAGGACATGTAAATGCCATTTTCCCTACATAACACTACAGGACATTTAAATGCCATTTTCCCTACATAGCACTACAGGACATGTAAATGCCATTTGCCCTACATAACACTACATGACATGTAAATGCCATTTGCCCTACATAACACTACAGGACGTAAATGCCATTTGCCCTACATAACACTACAGGACATGTAAATGTCATTTGCCCTACATAACACTACAGGACATTTAAATGTCATTTGCCCTACATAACACTACAAGACATTGAAATGACATTTGCCCTACATAACACTACAGGACATGTAAATGTCATTTGCCCAACATAACACTACAGGACATGTAAATGCCATTTTCCTACATAGCACTACAGGACATGTAAATGACATTTGCCCTACATAACACTACATGACATGTAAATACCATTTGCCCTACATAACACTGCAGGACATGTAAATGCAATTTGCCCTACATAACACTACAGGACATTTAAATGCCATTTTCCCTACATAGCACTACAGGACATGTAAATGCCATTTGCCCTACATAACACTACATGACATGTAAATGCCATTTGCCCTACATAACACTACAGGACATTTAAATGCCATTTTCCCTACATAACACTACAGTTCATGTAAATGCCATTTGCCCTACATAACACTACAGGACATGTAAATGCCATTTGCCCTACATAACACTACAGGATATTTAAATGTCATTTGCCCTACATAACACTACAGGACATTTAAATGCCATTTGCCCTACATAACACTACAGGACATGTAAATGTCATTTGCCCTACATAACACTACAGGACATGTAAATGCCATTTTCCTACATAGCACTACAGGACATGTAAATGACATTTGCCCTACATAACACTACATGACATGTAAATGCCATTTGCCCTACATAACACTGCAGGACATGTAAATGCCATTTGCCCTACATAACACTAAAGGACATGTCAATGCCATTTTCCCTACATAACACTACATGACATTTAAATGCCATTGTCCCTACATAGCACTACAGGACATGTAAATGCCATTTGCCCTGCATAACACTACAGGACATGTAAATGCCATTTTCCCTACATAACACTACAGGACATTTAAATGACATTTGCCCTACATAACACTACAGGACATGTAAATGCCATTTGCCTTACATAACACTACATGACATTTAAATGTCATTTGCCCTACATAACACTACAGGACATGTAAATGCCATTTTCCCTACATAGCACTACAGGACATGTAAATGCCATTTACCCTACATAACACTACAAGACATTTAAATGCCATTTGTCCTTCATAACACTACAGGACATTTAAATGCCATGTGTTCTACATAGCACTACAGGACATGTAAATGCCATTTGTCCTATATAACACTACATGACATGTAAATGCCATTTGTCCTACATAACACTACATGACATGTAAATGACATTTGCCTTACATAACACTACATGACATTTAAAGGCATTTGCCCTACATAACACTACAGGACATGTAAATGCCATTTGCCCTACATAACACTACAGGACATTTAAATGCATTTGTCCTACATAACACTACAGGACATGTAAATACCATTTTCCCTACATAACACTACAGGACATTTAAATGCCATTTTCCCAACATAGCACTACAGGACATGTAAATGCCATTTGCCCTACATAACACTACAGGACATATAAATGCCATTTTCCCTACATAGCACTACAGGACATGTAAATGCCATTTGCCCTACATAACACCACAAGACATTTAAATGCCATTTGTCCTACATAACACTACAGGACATTTAAATGCCATTTGTCCTATATAGCACTACAGGACATGTAAATGCCATTTGTCCTACATAACACTACAGGACATTTAAAAGACATTTGCCCTACATAACACTACATGACATGTAAATGACATTTGCCCTACATAACACTACATGACATTTAAGGACATTTGCCCTACATAACCCTACAGGACATGTAAATGCCATTTGCCCTATATAACACTACAGGACATGTAAATGCCATTTGCCCTACATAACACTACAGGACATGTAAATGCCATTTGCCCTACATAACACTACAGGACATGTAAATGCCATTTTCCCTACATAACACTACAGGACATGTAAATGCCATTTTCCCTACATAACACTACAGGACATTAAATGCCATTTGCCCTACATAACACTACAGGACATGTAAATGCCATTTTCCCTACATAACACTACAGGACATTTAAATGCCATTTTCCCTACATAACACTACAGTTCATGTAAATGCCATTTTCCCTACATAACACTACATGATATTTAAATGCCATTTGCCCTACATAACACTACAGGACATGTTAATGCCATTTTCCCTACATAACACTACAGGACATTTAAATGCCATTTTCCCTACATAGCACTACAGGACATGTAAATGCCATTTTCCCTACATAACACTACAGGACATTTAAATGCCATTTTCCCTACATAACACTACAGGACATGTAAATGCCATTTTCCCTACATAACACTACAGGACATTTAAATGCCATTTGCCCTACATAACACTACAGGACATGTTAATGCCATTTTCCCTACATAACACTACAGGACATTTAAATGCCATTTTCCCTACATAGCACTACAGGACATTTAAATGCCATTTGCCCTACATAACACTACAGGACATGTAAATGTCATTTGCCCTACATAACACTACAGGACATTTAAATGCCATTTGCCGTACATAACACTTCAGGACATTTAAATGCCATTTGGCCTACATAACACTACAGGAAATGTAAATGCCATTTGTCCTACATAACACTACAGGACATTTAAATGCCATTTGTCCTACATAACACAACAGGACATTTAAATGCCATTTGCCCTACATAACACTACATGACATTTAAATGACATTTGCCCTACATAACACTACATGACATTTAAATGACATTTGCCCTACATAACACTACAGTACATGTAAATGCCATTTGCCCTACATAACACTACAGGAAATGTAAATGTCATTTGTCCTACATAACACTACAGGACATTTAAATACCATTTGCCCTACATAACACTACAGGACATTTAAATGCCATTTGCCCTACATAACACTACAGGACATGTAAATGTCATTTGTCCTACATAACACTACAGGACATTTAAATGCCATTTGCCCTACATAACACTACAGGACATGTAAATGCCATTTGCCCTACATAACACTACAGGACATTTAAATGCCATTTGCCCTACATAACACTACAGGACATGTAAATGCCATTTTCCCTACATAACTACATGCCATTTTCCCTACATAGCACTACAGGACATGTAAATGCCATTTGCCCTACAGGAAACGTAAATGCCATTTGCCCTACATAACACTACAGGACATGTAAATGCCATTTTCCCTACATAACACTACAGGACATTGAAATGCCATTTGCCCTACATAACACTACAGGACATGTAAATGCCATTTTCCCTACATAACACTACAGGACATGTAAATGCCATTTTCCCTACATAACACTACAGGACATTTAAATGCCATTTGCCCTACATAACACTACAGGACATGTAAATGCCATTTTCCCTACATAACACTACAGGACATTTAAATGCCATTTTCCCTACATAGCACTACAGGACATGTAAATGCCATTTGCCCTACATAACACTACATGACATGTAAATGCCATTTGCCCTACATAACACTACAGGACGTAAATGCCATTTGCCCTACATAACACTACAGGACATGTAAATGTCATTTGCCCTACATAACACTACAGGACATTTAAATGTCATTTGTCCTACATAACACTACATGACATGTAAATGCCATTTGCGCTACATAACACTACAGGACATTTAAAAGACATTTGCCCTACATAACACTACATGACATGTAAATGACATTTGCCCTACATAACACTACATGACATTTAAAGACTTTGCCCTAAATAACACTACAGGACATGTAAATGCCATTTGCCCTACATAACAGTACAGGACATTTAAATGCCATTTGTCCTACATAACACTACAGGACATGTACATGCCATTTTCCCTACATAACACTACAGGACATGTAAATGCCATTTGTCCTACATGACACTACAGGACATTTAAATGCCATTTGTCCTACATAACACTACAGGACATGTAAATGCCATTTTCCCTACATAACACTACAGGACATGTAAATGCCATTTGTCATACATAACACTACAGGACATTTAAATGCTATTTGCCCTTCATAACACTACAGGACATTTAAATGCCATTTGCCCTACATAACACTACAGGACATTTAAATGTCATCTGCCCTGCATAACACTACAGGACATTAAATGTCATTTGCCCTGCATAACACTACAGGACATGTTAATGCCATTTGTCCTACATAACACTACAGGACATTTAAGTGCCATTTTCCCTACATAGCACTACAGGACATGTAAATGCCATTTGCCCTACATAACACTACAGGACATTTAAATGCCATTTGCCCTACATAACACTACAGGACATTTAAATGCCATTTGCCCTACATAGCACTACAGGGCATTAAATGACATTTGCCCTACATAACACTACATAACATTTAAATGACATTTGCCCAACATAACACTACATGACATTTAAATGACATTTGCCCTACATAACACTACATGACATTTGCCCTACATAACATTTAAATGACATTTTCCCTACATAACACTACATGACATTTAAATGACATTTGCCCTACATAACACTACATGACATTTAAATGGCATTTGCCCTACATAAGGCTTAAAAAAATAATTGTTTGGTTCGGGTCATCCGACCCTACCTACGAATACCCGCCGACCCTGACGTTTTTTTGGTCCATTTCGAATAAAATAAAATAATAATAATATAAAGTATGTATGTACACAAGTGAAGAGCAAATAGAAAACAATTATAATTACAGTAATTATAGTACATAATTCAGTGCATCTTCTTTGCGTTCATAAAAAACAATCCTTCAAAAAAAAAAAAAAAAAAAATCCGACCTACCCTACCTACTAATTTTGAACATGTTACCAGAACCACACAATTTTTGTTTTAGGCCTATCACTACATGTCATTAAATGACATGCCCTAAATAACACTACCTTACATGTAAATGTCATTTGCCCTACATAACACTACAGGACATGTAAATGTCATTTGCCCTACATAACACTACAGGACATGTAAATGCCATTTGCCCTACATAACACTACATGACATGTAAATGCCATTTGTCCTACGTAACACTACAGGACATTAAAATACCATTTGCCCTACATAACACTACAGATCATGTAAATGCCATTTTCCCTACATAACACTACAGGACATTTAAATGCCATTTGCCCTACATAACACTACAGGATGTGTAAATGCCATTTGCCCTACATAACACTACATGACATTTAAATGACATTTGCCCTACATAACACTACATGACATTTAAATGACATTCGCCCTACATAAAACTACATAACATTTAAATGACATTTGCCCTACATAACACTACAGGACATTTAAATGCCATTTGCCCTACATAACACTACAGGACATGTAAATGTCATTTGCCCTACATAACACTACAGGACATGTAAATGCCATTTGCCCTACATAACACTACATGACATGTAAATGCCATTTGTCCTACGTAACACTTAAGGACATTAAAATACCATTTGCCCTACATAACACTACAGGACATGTAAATGCCATTTTCCCTACATAACACTACAGGACATTTAAATGCCATTTGCCCTACATAACACTACAGGATGTGTAAATGCCATTTGCCCTACATAACACTACATGACATTTAAATGCCATTTGTCCTACATAACGCCCCGTGTGGTTGCCGTGGGCCCCGTTTGGTCACGGGGCAAAGAATACGGCCACTGCAGATCCCTTTGAAGGGGTAGGCAGAGGGGTAGAAACCCCCCAAATTCATGTTCATTTGATCATTTTTTGTTCATGTTCATTAAAGGTCTTCATCATGATCCCTGCATTGTTTCAGGTGCCATCTCGCTCACATCAAAAGAGAAGTGGCAGAAAAACAATAACGTGGCTCCAGCGTAAATGGAGTTTCTACGATAGAATTTGCAGCAACTCTGCAGTTCAGGGTGAGAAGGTTCTAGGCCCATTTTCCATATTTTATCTCGATGTACATGGAAGATGAGCCTGGCATGTTCATGCCTTTTAGGCGCCATATAACCTTTTCATGTGTTGGTGCGCCTTAAAACCCCAATTCAATTTGTCCTCCATAACAGTACAGGAAATGTAAATGCCATTTGTCCTACATAACACTACATGACATTTAAATGCCATTTGCCCTACATAACACTACATGACATTTAAATGACATTTGCCCTACATAACACTACATGACATTTAAATGACATTTGCCCTACATAACACTACAGGACATTTAAATGCCATTTGCCCTACATAACACTACATGACATTTAAATGCCATTTGCCCTACATAACACTACAGGACATGTAAATGCCATTTGCCCTGCATAACACTACATGACATGTAAATGACATTTGCCCTACATAACACTACATGACATTTAAATGACATTTGCCCTACATTACACTACAGGACATTTAAATGCCATTTGCCCTACATAACACTACAGGACATGTAAATGCCATTTGTCCTACATAACAGTACAGGAAATGTAAATGCCATTTGTCCTACATAACACTACAGGACATTTAAATGCCATTTACCCTACATAACACTACAGGACATGTCAATGCCATTTGCCCTACATAACTCTACAGGACATTTAAATGCCATTTGCCCTACATAACACTACAGGACATGTAAATGTCATTTGTCCTACATAACACTACATGACATTTAAATGCCATTTGCCCTGCATAACACTACAGGACATGTAAATGACATTTTCCCTACATAACATGTAAATGCCATTTGCTCCACATAACTCTACATGACATTTAAATGCCATTTGCCCTACATAACACTACATGACATGTAAATGCCATTTGCCCTACATAATACTACATGACATTTAAATGCCATTTGCCCTACATAACACTACAGGACATGTAAATGCCATTTGCCCTGCATAACACTACATGACATGTAAATGCCATTTGCCCTACATAACACTAAAGGACATTTAAATGCCATTTGCCCTACATAACACTACATGACATTTAAATGACATTTGCCCTACATAACACTACATGACATTTAAATGACATTTGCCCTACATAACACTACAGGACCTTTAAATGCCATTTGCCCTGCATAACACTACAGGACATGTAAATGCCATTTGTCCTACATAACAGTACAGGAAATGTAAATGCCATTTGTCCTACATAACACTACAGGACATTTAAATGCCATTTACCCTACATAACATTACAGGACATGTCAATGCCATTTGCCCTACATAACACTACAGGACATTTAAATGCCATTTGCCCTACATAACACTACAGGACATGTAAATGTCATTTGTCCTACATAACACTACATGACATTTAAATGCCATTTGCCCTACATAACACTACAGGACATGTAAATGACATTTTCCCTACATAACACAACATGACATGTAAATGCCATTTGCTCCACATAACTCTACATGACATTTAAATGCCATTTGCCCTACATATCACTACATGACATGTAAATGCCATTTGCCCTACATAATACTACATGACATTTAAATGCCATTTGCCCTACATAACACTACAGGACATGTAAATGCCATTTGCCCTGCATAACACTACATGACATGTAAATGCCATTTGCCCTACATAACACTAAAGGACATTTAAATGCCATTTGCCTAACATAACACTACATGACATGTAAGTGCCATTTACCCTACATAACACTACATGACCTTTAAGTGCCATTTGCCCTACATAACACTACAGGACATGTAAATGCCATTTGTCCTACATAACACTACATGACATGTAAGTGCCATTTGCCCTACATAACACTACAGGACATGTAAATGCCATTTGTCCTACATAACACTACAGGACATGTAAATGCCATTTGCCCTACATAACACTAAAGGACATTTAAATGCCATTTGCCAAACATAACACTACAGGACATTAAAATAATTATTTTGTCCCGAGAGTGGTAAACCAGTTTGGGACACCGGTAATAATATATATTGCCATTTCTGTCTGTTTTCAAAGTATTTTATTGAGTGAAGATTGAAAAAATTGAATAAGGACGTTTCACTCTTACCGGAAATTAAAATAACACTCTTTGTCACGTTGTAATATCATGTTTATTGCATAATGTCAGAACATGTTTTAAGCTATATCCTTTTTTTTCCCGTCTCTTCAAAATACCACCTACTTATTGGCAAATCATTATTCGTTTGAAGTTAAAGTACCCGTTATACTACTTAACAAATATTTTCCTAATTGGTCGTCTATCCTGTAATTACGATTTCCGCCAGCCTATCCAATCATATGTGATTATTTGAATTGAGTTTTACCCATATCAGTATCATAATTACAAGATTTAGATATAAAGGGTATGAAATTGCTACACATTTTCATAAAAGTCCAATAATTGACTGTCATTTGAGGATCATTTTTTATAAAATTTAAGTTTTGTTGGATTTATTTAACTAATGGAGATAGCTTACTGCAGTTCATGAAAAAGAGAATATAGCACGAGAAGTAGGATTTATAGGATATATGGTTGTCAACTTGGTTAAATAAAAAATAACTAATATATACAGACTTACTGGATAATATTTGGAATTTTTCCTGTGATATTTGGAAAACAATTGAAAGTTTCAGTGAAAGCTTTTCGTCTTTTTTAATCTTGAAGGTGGCAGATATTGATATTGTTGAAAAAGTTAACCGATGTAAGATTTATAGATTCCCGCAAAATTTAGTTGACTGGTGATTTACATGATAATGGAGCAACTGACTTAAGGGTTTATCTTTCATTCATAAAGAGTTTATAGTATGCAAAATTAAGCCTGCTTCTATTTAACTAAGATTTTTTTTTGAGCAAGTTTGTGTATTATCAAGTTATTCGTGTTTGAAAAACATTTAATTTACCAGTTTTATCTCCTTCATCATCACCATGGGAACCAGATGCGATATAAAAGATAACAATCTTGTCACTTCGTCGTTAAAGCTCGTGAATAATCCCGTGTCGGAGATGTCTTCCTATTATTCAGACTCGCACTACGCCTCTCAGACGCCAACCTCTTCTACCTCATCGGCTGAAGAGTATTCTTCGTACATGTACCCAGATCATGGTTCTCAATACTCCGGGCCGTTCTCGTACGGCACCTACTATCCTTACACGTACCAAACTTCAGCACCCAGTTATGTTGCAAATTTCCCTACTATGATCTCTCGTGATTGTCCGTGCAGGATTGTTCCCGTGCAAGAAACATTTCTACATCAGATTCTGACTGGGAAGGGGTATAAAAACGACAGACTTTATGTGGCTCCGAGGCCAGTGATTAAACAGGAACCAGACTATAGTTACCATGACTACGGTTGTTGTTATGGTTACCAGATGGGATATGGATATCCCACGTATCATTGATGGGAAATGGTTGCTTAGATACGGATACAATTATAACTGTGTGTAAGTACACTAGTCATATAAAGTGTAGTAGGGCTCAATTTCCAGGAGAGAAACCATATATGATTTTGTCTTTAGTTCCAATCATATTAACTATGTTTTATAATATATAGCGTCTCCGTGGCCGAATGGTTAACGACGTTGCGTTGTAAACCTTCGCCTCTCGCCGCTGCGGGTTCAAATCCCACTGGGAGCTCGACTTGTAAGTGAGGAACTGTCGATTCTAACGGATGGCGGGAGGTGTACAGTACTGGTTCTACCCAGGAAAAGTGGGTGGTCTGCCTCCACCACAAAAGAAAATGACGTAAAACAAACAAACAAACAATATAATATATATGTTGTAAAAATGCGGAAAAAAATTGTTTAAACCAATTGGGGATGTATGTAAATAGATAGGTTTATAAGTGTGTTGTTACTTTCTGGTCATAGAGTAAGCTTTAGTTGTCAGTTAGTAGGAAGTTTCCTTCAGCTCCATGGTGTCCCAGGTTGAAACTCTGCTGAATGTTCTGAAGTATTGTAGCTAAACTAGTAATCAGCTGGGAAGAAAGAAAAATATACCCTTGCCAGATGTTAAAATACAACATTTCATCTTTATTTATAAAACAGATTAAACAATAATTAAAATATGTCAATTAATTAGTTGCGCCCGGGTGCAAAGATGTAAAATGCCAATGGGGCACTCTTGTGAATCTTTTTTTAAAATTAAATTTTGTATTTCTTGGGGTGAATTTTCTTTTTTAATTTTTTAATACAAAAGATCGAAAATGTATTCAATTTTGAAGATCTTTTATTGATGTTTTTTATATTTTAAATTTTACTGTTAGGTAGGAGAGGCGCTCTTAAAAGGGTAAATATGGGTAAGATCTATTCTTTAAAAAAAAAGGGCTTCAAGAAACAAATAATTTGATAATCATTTTAGTGATCAATTTGAAGTTAGAATCTAAACAAAATGATTATCACAGCAACATTGTGCTATTATAAACTAAAGAAAACACTGAAGCTGAACCTCAATAAGCAGTAAAAGTTTACGTTGATGTGCTGCGTGTGCATTATGTAAAGTGTACCAATCTGTGTTGGTGTGAAATTCAAGCTTCGGGCTCAAATATACACTTGTACTGTAGCATTAATGACATTATACAGATACTCCACTTGAATTTGCTTAAAAATATAAACCATATCCTGGCAAATTTCACCCATTTGAAGTATGAAAACAAACATTGCCGGAACATTTGAAGGTAGTTGTCGTATTTGTATAAAGCAAGGTGGATAAACATTGAGTTATCTTCCTTAAAAAGCATTTAATTGCGGAGAGAATGGACTCGTAATGCAAAATGAGGACATCGAGAAAATTGCTCTAGTTATCCTCTGACTATATCGGTCAATGCCGGAAATATTTTCGCCCAAATTATCGACACTTCAAATTATCATTGAAAGGTATAATTGTACACTGGCAAACAAGGACCTTTAATGGAAATAATTGTATCACCTGCCAACAAACATGTATTCGATCATAGCTGATTTACAGTCACACGTATTTGCACATTTAGTCACTTCCATCACATGGTACATCAGTAGTGCTAAACAGGGATATCCTGAACACTCTGACCTGATAAGGCATTCCTTACAAAAACAAATATCTTTTACTGTTTTTCCAAACCAGGAATTAGTGAGTAAATACTTAGGTGACTTTTGTTGAGCCATTCTACGTATCTCTACATATTGATCATGTCCTGATGTATGTGTGGCATTTCGTTCGTTCGTCCTTTCATAAATTAATATTGTCTTCATTACTACTTGAAGATTTTTACCAAACCACAACAGAATGTTCCTCATATGCATGTAATACCATGTGCAAAATTTCAGGTTGCTGTGATCGTCTCGTGGCGATCGTTAACGATGTTGCGTTGTAAACCTTCGTCTCTCACCGCTGTGGGTTCGAATCCCACTGGGAGCTCGACTTGTAAATGAGGAAGTGTCGATTCTTATGGATGGCGGGAAGTGTACAGTACTGGTTTTATTCAACCTTACATTTGTTGAAAATGACGTAAAACACCATACAGTTATTACAAACAAACAAATCAGGTCGCTGTGACCGATTTTGTATTGTATTATAAGCTACGGCTCCTTTCTTGCACTGGTTTTCATCAAACTCCACCAGGATGTTCCTTATATGCATCTAACACATGCAATATTGCAGTGCAAATGGAACAGCTTGTCAGAGCATGGAATAGCCTGTCAGGGCATGAAACAACCTGTCAGTGCCAGTGTATGGGACAAATTTCAGTCTGGTGGAGGTGTATGTAAACGGGTACAAGTATATGGTGAAACTATCATGCCTCAACCGGGACTCGAACCCAGGGTATCTAGCTTACAGGGCTAGCGCTCTACCAACTGAGCTATCGAGGACACACGGCTAGCAACCGATATTTCACCATATACCTGTACCCGGTTACATTCACCTCCACCAGATTGAAATTCGTCCCTGAATTTCTAATGGAGTTAACTCCGGGCCAGCTGTCAGACTTATTTTCATACTGTTTCATGCTAACAGACACTGTCCTGGATCCTGGACGATCGATCGAGCCCCCAGATATAAAAGATGGTGAAAAAATTGTTCCTCAACCAGAACTCGAACCCAGGGTCTCTGGTTTACTGTACCAGCGCTCTAGCAACTGATCTATCGAGGACATACAGTTAGGAATCGATTATTCACCATTTACCTGTACCCTGTTACATATACCCCCACCAGATTATTCGTCCTGAATTTCTAGTGGAGTTAACTCCAGGCCGGATGTCAGACTTATTTTCATACTGTTTCATGCTAAGAGACACGGTCCTGGATCACGGAAGAGCCCCCAAATATAACAGGTGGTGAATTTTTTTTTCCTCAACCGGGACTCGAACCCAGGGTCTCTGGTTTACCATAACAGCGCTCTAACCACTGAGCTATCGAGGACATGCGGCTAGTCAGTGCATAGAACAGGAACAGCTGCTAGTGCACATGGGACAGTATGTCAGTGCATGGAACAGCCTTATTATTACAGCACATGGAACAGCCCGTCACTGCACATGGAACAGCCTGTCATTGCATAGAACAGCCTGTCAGTGCGTGGAACATACTGTCAGTGCGTGGAACAATTTGTCAGTACTTAAAACAGCGTGTCAGTGCATGGAACATGCTGTCTGTGCATCTAACAGCCTATCAGAGCATGGAACAGCATGTCATACATGGAACAGCATGCCAGTATATGGAACATGTTAATGCATGGAAAAGCCTGTTTGTGCATGGAACTACCTCCCAATGCCTTAAAACGCCTGTCAGTGCATGACAAAAGCTTGTCAGTGCGTGGAAGTGCTTCATGTTCTAAATAAAGTTTACAAAAAATATGAACGAATTTGGAATACTGTATACTAAAAAAATACTGAAAAGGCAGTTACCCGTCTAGAATCTAATCAATGCATAGTTTTCTATACAAAACTTTATCATGACACTTTTTTGACAAATTGTGGCAATGTTACCTGACTGTCTATCAGTTCACTGGGGGGTATGTTGTACCCACTATATGGGTGTATATAGCAATTATATCTTCACAATTACAGCCCTAAATCTGCAATTATAGTGTTGTCATTTCTTTGCTATTGATACGTCTTCACGTTCTTGGTATAATGTTTCAATATTTTAAAGACGACCTTCCTGTTTAATTATTTGAAAAATAAAAAAGTCTTTACAATTTCCAATTTATTTATTTTCCGTGCGGATAATTGATGAGTCTCATAACTGAATTTTTCTCTGACACGCGCTGGTATTGTGATTTAAGTATTTTGACACACTGAACTAAGCTAACAACGCAGTAAGAAATGTAGTGCAGTTAAACTTTGGAAAAAGTTGGTTAATTGGTTTATAGATGTTAAGTATGAAAGACTTTGAGTAATTTGGTAGATGTGTTGCACTTTGTATAGCTATGTATGTACTTGGTTACCTGTGTATGGTTACTGATCATAAATATCATAAAAACTGGTAATTAACGTAAAACACTGTTAATTAAAATAAAAAATTAACATAAAGCACTGTTAATTATCATAAAACACTGTTAATTATCATAAACACTGTTAATTAATATAAAACACTATAAATTATCTTAACCCTTAAACCGCTACATATATATCATGGACTGTTCTTTCTTTGAATTAAGACCATTTCATTTATGTGACAAAGGGGTGTTTTGGTGAAAATGACTGATCAGCAGCTGAAAATTGTAAACCCTGATCTGGCGGGTTAAGGGTTAAAACTCAGTTAATTATTCATTTACAGGTCAATTATCACTGCCTTTTCAGTTCAGATACCTGATCCCTGTTTTCTGGTGTCAGCATTTTCATTTTCTAAACATCTGCATGAAACTTGCTACACAAGTCTAGTGTTGTTTTTTTAGTGCCTTTTGATATATAGAAATTTATAATGATGTATATTTGGTGTTTGCATGCAAATGAGAATAATGTGTCAAATTAAATATTCAGTATTAATTTTTCTAGATCTTTACTCAAAAATTATTCAAGGAATCTTCAGAAGATGATGCTGGCTTGATAAAGACATGAGCATAAATAAATACATTTAATAAAAAAAACGAAATTCAAAAAAATAAATAAAGGTTTTGCAAAAAAATGATTTGACAGTGCTTTTGAAAAAACAGTGTAGTATTTTAGATATACTGTCATATGTGGCCTAACATGTCATATGTGGCCTAACATGTGCTAAAAAATGAGGTAAAACACCATTCAAACAAAACAAAACTTTTAAAGCTTGTTGGATTGACATACTCAAGTAACCTTTCGAATGAAAACATGAATTGTATTTCTACAAGTTTACACCACAGAGAGAAATATTACAATTAAACATCTTATTTTTACTTTAGACGATCAAACAGAGTGCTAATCGTGCCTGACCTAAACAATTCAGATTTTTATCCATCATGTGTGTCTGTGAACATTTAAAGGGACACATGGCAAAACATTTAATAATATGCAAACACAAATTGCTTTAAACTATTCTTACAATTAATATTAAAGATTGAACAAATGCAAGTTGTGTAAAAAAACTAACAGGACACGTGAGTTTTTCAAAAATCAAGATTGCTGTGTGTCCCTTTAATCTGATCACACTATTATAACAACACATATATCGGTCTTTATAATACAATGCCGTATAATTTTCAGTATCATTTTCCTAAGTAAATTCAATTATTTGGTACAAACAGTATACAATTGCAAAGCTATCGGTTATTCATTTAATGTTAAACTTCAAATGACGCTTTACTTGATCAAAGGGACGAGTTAAAGTATTTTTCTTTCATTTTGGGTCAATTTATAGCAGTGTGAAACTTTATTTAGACCTCAAGTGTTTGCTCTGTTGATATATGATGAATTACGTTGTCCTCAAATGTTAAAATATTGAATAAATCTGTAAATACATACTCAACAAAACGTATAATGCAACATGTCTGATTTTCCATCTATTTTCAGTGTAAATATGCAGTATTGTTGATTGGTAAAAATGAACTATAGCTGTACATTTTGGTCAATACTTTTATGTGATGTTAACCCTTAACCCGCTACATATATATAACGGACTGTTCTTTCTTTGAATTATGACCATTCCATTTATGTGACAAAGGGGTGTTTTGGGGAAAATTACTAATCAGCAGACGGACATGATCAGCCGAGGCCGATCTGGGTTTACAATCGATACAAAGGCTATTATAGTCGTGCTTAGAGAGTTAAGGGTTAAGCAAAATGAATTCATTTTACATTCTGAAAGGAGAAAATAGGATTTAAAATAAGATTTAAAATCCAACATTTCAATTTTCCTTGAAAATCAACAACTTGAATTCCATAGAATTGACATTGAATTAATTTTGTTCAATTTTCGCTAAAAAAAGGAAGCCTCAGTTTTGCAGATTATGACAGGCAAACATTGTTTCACATTCATGCTTTGCATGATTGACTGATTGATTGATTGATTGATTGATTGATTGATTGATTGATTGATTGATTGATTGATTGATTGATTTTCTTCAAATCAACAAAAATAATGAGAATGAAATCCATTTGTAGTATATTTGTTATGAGCCAAGACTACCCATTGTCAGTGTTTCCATTTGTAGTATATTTGTTATGAGCCAAGACTACCCATTGTCAGTGTTTCCATTTGTAGTATATTTGTTATGAGCCAAGACTACCCATTGTCAGTGTTTCCATTTGTAGTATATTTGTTATGAGCCAAGACTACCCATTGTCAGTGTTTACATTTGAAAATAGAAGGAAAATCAGACGTGATACTTTACACACTTTGTTGAGTATATATTAGACATGGTACCGAAACATAGGTATCATTGTGCGGAAGCAGTGACTGGGGGCTGCTAAATTCATGTTAAATGTTTTGCATAAAAGCGTTTCACATTCTAATATCGTCAACATTGGCTATTCAAATTCATTCAAACTTTGCATATATGTCTTCACTCTTCAGTATAATAAACACCACTCAGGCACACAGGTTCATAACTCTGTATGGAATTTTAGAAAAAATATGGACCTTTTTTTGTGTCACCTGAGTAGGCATTGCGGACACTTAGGGATCAATTTGTCCATCGTCTGTTGTTGTCCGTCGTAGTCTGTCACACTTAACCAGCAGCCTAACCTTGGCCATAACTTGAAAAGTATTTGACCTTGTTCATAAAACTTCACACACATCTTCATCTTACCTCAAGGAATGCCGTTAAACATGTCCAATAATTCTGACTTTTGAGTTATTTCCCTTTTCATAAAACTTTAACCTGCAGCCTAACCAACCTGAAATAAGCATGAGGCAGGCGACACGAGTGTTCCGTGGAATACCCTTCTAGTTTCGACTTAGAAATTCATAAAGTCTGGTCCCTGTTAGGTAGTACTTATGAATCTGCAAATGTTTGTCTTTTTATCCTATCCATCTAGGTAGGTCTATTTTCTTTTTTCACTTTTCCATGTACCGTATTGTACGTGGAAAATTATTTGAAAAATGGGTCTCATATTTTGTAATTTTATATATTTCAGGGCTCGTTTCCTAGAACAGATTTCAGCTTTAAAGTGTATCTCCCAGCAACAAAACAGATCGAAGACAGCAAGATAGAGGATTGAAAACATGACATTATAATATTTATATAGTGATGCTGTATACCAAAATCCAGCATCAAGGTCAAACCAGCATCATCACAATGCAGGCGGCACGTGACAAGATAGAAGTGACACGATAGACTATTATGTATTCCAATTATCACCTTTCAATGGGGAACATTTCTTTTTATGGATTTATCAAAAACGCCTGAATATTAGGAGATGAAACATCATATAATTATACATTAAAATCTTTATGTACATGTGACAAACAAAACAAGAGAGGTATGCACCCTTTCTTTTTAATAACTATTGGTTTGTGTTATACATTTTCTAGATAATGGCTTACCGGTAATCCGTCATCATTTTAAAGAGACACACGGCAATCTTTATTTTCTTAAAAGTTTGTGGCATCCGTTTAATTTTTCTACATAAATTGCATTTGTTCAATAATTAATATTAATTATAAGAATTGTATGAAGCAAATTGTTTTTGTATATTACTAACTGCTGATTATATTTCACCAGTAATATATTCAACCCTATGGTAGAATAAAGAAGAAAAGTTGAAAACTCAAAATTGTATTTAAATATATGTAGGCAGGTTTAAAGTCAAAACGATACTGGATTAATAAATCAAGAGGTAATTTTAATGCTTGATAAAGACTTCAAGATTGCCATGCGTCCCTTCAAGTATTTATATAAAAGTTATTTATTTTTAGCTTTTCAAGCCTAAGACCAGTTGAGTTTATGCGATAGTTTGATAATTAGCAAAATTGACTGGTGCATTACGGAGTTGCTTCCCTGGATTTTGTCAAAATAAGTGAAAATTCTTGCATTGTAAGTGGCCTTTCAGATTTGTGATCTTGTTGCACCCCATCACCAGTTACTAAAAAAAAGAAGATTTTAATCAATATCTGTTCATTTAATTTTAATTAAACATCATGTACTTCTTTCTTGAGAGCACTCCCGTGGCTAGGATAGTAAAGACACTGCATGCTTTTACTGCTGCGGGTTAGAAACCCACTGGGAGCTCAACTTGACAAGTGAGAAAGTGGCGATTCTTACGGATGGCGGGAAGTATTCAGTACTGCTTTTCCCCAGTTCTGCCTCTACTACCAAAAGGTTGACTGTCATATATGGCCTAACGTGCTAAAAATGATGTAAAACACCATTCAAAAAGTCTTTCTTGGGTTAATCAGGTTGTATATAAGTGTTTTTACTGAGTAGACCCAAACTGTTTAATTATAGTTGAGAATAGATGGTAAAAAGCAAAACAAATAAATTTTCATTTCTTAGAAGGTGGGTAGCATGGCCCAGTGGTAGGTGGGTGACATGGCCCAGTGGAAGGTGGGTGGCATGGCCCAGTGGATGGTGGGTGGCATGGCCCAGTGGAAGGTGGGTGGCATTGCCCAGTGGAAGTTGAGTGGCATGGCCCAGTGGAAAGAATGGCTGACTTGAAACTGGAGAGCCTGGTTCAAGCTTCACTGATGCCACAAAGTTTGTCACAGCCTTTTGGGATGAGACACCTTTCCTTAGCCTCATCTGTCGGATGGGGACGTAAACCTGGCGGTCCCGTGTATCAGTCTGTCCTCAGAGCATGCTAAAAAAATAATAGGAATTTAATCCATAGTAAGCCCATATTCCTATATGTTCTGGATTCCCCACTCTTTGTGACAGCTCTAAATAACCTATACGGTGCTGATGAGCTGTTTAACAATCTTCAGTTAAATTAGAAAACATGATGTAGAGGAGAGTTTGAAATCATCAAGTTAAAGGAGAATAATTTAAAATAAAAGTATGTTTAAGTATCCATTGTAATTTTGTTTATATTTTTATATTATACTCCACGAAAAATTTGCATAATGTTGCTCTCATATGTACGTACTCCCACTTTTCTTGTCCAGAACATAACTTGAAAACAAGTACTGGGACTGGAATAACACTTCACACACTGATAAAGAGCAATGACAGAAGTGCAGAGTACACAAACCATAACTCTGTCTTTATGAAATTAAGAGTTGTTGCCCTTTGTAATTTTATACTTACAATTCCTGTCTGGGCCATAACTTAAAAACTACTCATGGGTCTGGAATGAATTTATAAACTTCACACAGTGATGGAGGGCAATGAGAATAAGTGCAGAGTGTAAGAACCATAACTCAATCTTCATTCAAATTAGAGTGATTGCCCTTTATAATGTTATACTGATAATTCTTGTCCGGAGTATAACTTAAAAACTACTCATGGGACCGGAATCAAACTCAACATAATACTAGGACAATGAGAGGTAATGCAGAGCACAAGAACCATAACTATTACTTTAACTTGAGCGAATACAAAACTTGTGATGGACATTATAACACTAGCAGCTCTTAATTAGTGATGTGGCATTCTGGTTTGGATTCCTTATAACTATATGTGAACAATTTGCTTTATTATTTGAAATAAAAACTACTGTTTTCTTATGTACTTTGAAACGATCACTACTGTTTTCGGCTATTATGTGCATCATCATTTATTT
The DNA here is from genome assembly GCA_037043455.1 of Cyrtodaria siliqua. Lineage (NCBI taxonomy): Eukaryota > Metazoa > Mollusca > Bivalvia > Adapedonta > Hiatellidae > Cyrtodaria > Cyrtodaria siliqua. Next base: position 113,277 of record JAWPHD010001564.1, on the reverse strand, counting down.
AAAGCTTTGATTGTACAAAACGTAAATAATAATTGTACATGTATGAATTCAATGTATATTAAAAGCATGTACATTGTAATATATGTCTATGAAATAAACATGGCTTAAACTGTGTTTCTCGTTCTCTCATGAACTTCAATAGTTACTTTACACCATTGGTCTGTTCATTTTCAATTAAAGGGCAAACACTCTTGACAAATTCCTGTATTATACAACAGGTGTTGAAAAACACACCCACAGAGCACATTACATGGTCCGAGTATTGACTTTCATACCCAATCCAACCTCCAATCCAAGAAGCGAAAATGGGGTTAGCTGGGGTATGAAATAAAACATTAGTTTCAGCTTAAACGGTTTGCAGATTGTAAATTTAGGTAATTTTAAACGGGTTATCACATTTTTATGCCCCGCCACAAAAGTGATGCGGGCATATAGTGTTACCCTTGTCCGTCCGGACGTATGTCACAACCGTACGTCCGTACGTCCCATTTTTACATTCAAGTTTTTTATTAAGTCAATTTCTCAGATACCAAAAGCCAAACAGTTTTCAAACTTCATACACACTTACATCTATATGGCAGCAAATGCTCCTGTCCAAATCAGGTCAATATAAATGACCTTGACCTACTTTTTACACTTGTTAATTTACATCAAAGTTCTTTATATCAAAGTTTTTTGTTAAGTCAATTTCTCCAACACCAGATGCCTTAGAGCTTTCAAACTTTGCAAATGTTGATAACTACATGACAGCGCTATGTTCCAATGAAAAATAGGTCAATTTGAATTACCTTTGGCACTTTGTTAATTTACATTGATTTTTTTTATTAACTCAGCTTCTCATATACCAAAAGCCATACAGTTTCCAAACTTCATACACACTTAATCTGCATGACAGCAATATGTTCCTACCCAAATCAGGTCAATATAAAATGACCTTGACCTGTTTTTACACTGTTAATTTACATTATAGTTTTACATTCAAGTTTTGTATTATGTCCATCACTCCGATACCAGAAGCAATACACCTTTTAAACTTCATACACGTTTACATCCGAAGGCTCAAGGTGATCTATTGACCTCCTCAGGTCCATATAACTTATCTTTTAATATTACACTTAACATTTTGTTACTCCATTTTGTAAGCAACAGATAACCCTTTAGCGGGGCATTCGGGTCCCATGGACACATTTTCTAGTTTCAGTAAAAAATATTTTAAACATGTTTTATTGTTAAAATATCCGTTATAAAATCCTGCTAATATAAGCTTTCCCATCGCTAACTGTAATGGAATTAAGGTGGGAACACGTAATGAAGTGCTTTTAAAGGCGTTGTTGCACTATTCTGGAACTAGCTTCATTTAAAACGGCTTTAAAAACTATGGAAAAAGCTGAAAGAATGATCACAATGTCTTAACAAATACGGGAGATAAGATGTTTCAAATATTTGCCAAACTCTCTAACGGAGGGAGCCATCTTGGATTGATGACGTCATCACACATTTTTACCATTTATTGCATATTGATAAATATCATTTAAAAACCAAGAAAATCACTGAAAATACATGTAAATCATAAAAAGAGCATTATACAGTATAAATATTTACTTTGTATTTATAATTTAATACATTTATTTGCTTTAAACACTATTTATTATCTATTTTCCATATATGGAAAAAGGCATGATGACATCATCATTCAAAGATGGCTGCCTCCATTGGAGTCTTTTTGCACATTTTCAAAAGGTCATATCTCCTATATTTGTTAAGATATTTTGATAATTTGTTCAGCTTTTTCCATGTTTTTTAAATACCTTTTAAATGAAACTATTTCCAGAATAGTGAAACATCCCTTTTAACATTTTTAATAACTGAATAAAATATTAATGTTATTGAACATCGGAAAATTTGGTTATACAATAAGCGAATGTCTTCGTGAGGACAGGCAACCTCGACTTATTGTTTCAGCTCAATCAGCTTATGGTTTGTGATCAATGACAGTGTGTTTAGGGTGTTGTCCACTATGTTTTATATTTAGAATAACTAAAACATTAATCTAAATATAGCCGAGTATATTCATATTAATATTTTAGTTGATAAATATGTGATTAAATAATTGAAGTCATTTACTAAACAGAACTCCGTAGTGTCAGGAGCATATGGGGTTACAGTGAGTGTTCATCTGTACGTATGTCCAACTTGGTTAAAGGGAATGTAGCAGCAAAGGAGATATGCTTATTTGAAGATTCTGTTGAAATGGATATGGAAGCCGCCATTTTGAGAGCTATGACATTGCAGTTCTAAATGACCATATATGGAATATTTATAAACATTAACATTTTCCGATTTATAGGAAATGATGGCAGCAACTGTATGAAAAGTATGCATACTTAATGGCAATAATGCTTTATATGACAGTGATTTTCTTTGCTTTAAATGATATTTATCAATATTCCATATATGGCAATATGGAATTGATGTCATAGTTCTCAAAATGGTTGCTTTCATATCTTTTATTAGAACAATCTTCAAATGGTGATATCTTTTTTGTTTATCATCCGATTTTGATAATTCTTTCACCATTATCCAAGTTGTTCACAACTCTCAATAATAGAGCGTGTTTTGCTGTGTCGTTACATTCCCTTTAAGCATTCTCATTAAGTTTGTTTCTAAGTCACTTTAATATATCTGCCCCGTGTGGTTCCCAGGTGCCCACATTTGGTCACGGGGCAAGAATAGGGCCACTGCAAATCCCTTTGGAGGGGTAGGCAGAGGGGTAGAATCCCCCAAAATTCATGTTCATTTTATCTTTTTTTTTTCATGTTCAGAAATTGGTCTTAAATCAACAAATCCGCTTTTGATATGTTTTTAAGTATTAAATATCATTATGAATACGATTTTTACTATGCCATTGATGTATGTTCAGTGAAAATATGTTTTTAAAGATAAAAATCGAACAGGCGAACAGGCATTGCTAAAAAATCTAAGGGGAAAAACTCTTGCGCGAATTACCGGAAGTGACGTCATTGGGAACAAACTATTTTTTGTTTACATTGGGACTGAACGCATAACAGTATACCTTATGTGAAAATGTGAGATTTAAGCGATCATGATACTGAGTCAGAGGAAATGCCCGTGATAAGACGGTTACACAATGTGCAACCTTACGATTTTGAGCCAGAATACGTGTCTTAGGACGAAAATACATCGGATTCATCAACTGATGATGAAGTCGAACGCGATGCAGGTAGCAATGCAAATGCCGCTTGGTGGCGCTGCTTAAGTTATATTTAGAAAATGGGAATATCCCAACCTGGTCTTAAGTACGTCAAACTACGCAGTTTTTAAGTGCTAACACAATAAAAAGTGAAACCATTCACGCTAAATATGGACAGAAAAAACTCCATAAATGACGTATTTGAACTCATCGCCGTTATTATTCATCTGTATATGAAAAAGAAATGGAAGTGAAATGCGCTTTTACAAACTTCAGTATTAAATCGGCTGATTACGCTCTGATTTATGTAAAAATAAACTACTTCAATCATTGATCTTCAATTTCTTTTAGTTTTTATCTCATAAAATTCAGGTACTAATTGCGTATTTGCGCATTTTTCAAGACCGGGTAAAAATCAGAAACGACAACTCCTGTCTCGCGAGATTGCACGAGTTATTCAAAAATGGCCGCTAACAGAACAGTAAGCAGACATGACGCATGGTGTTCAAACTTGTTGACAACCCTTTAATCGACTGATATTCGTTGTTTCTTTATATACTTTCTCTTTATAAATATGCTATTAATCATTTACATTAATACAAGTCTCATAATAACTTCATACATGTCACGGGACGGCAGTGACAGCGTAAATATTTTTTTAACTAGAATAATTCTACTTTCGGTTTGTATCCAAATGGCAATGTTATGCGTTCTTCAAATGAATTGTCAAACTTGAAGAGTTTGAAGTTTCGGTTTGTCTGAGTATCAAGCTTGTATACTATATCATGTCAGTTTCATGTATGTTTCATGTGTATGTGTGTTGCCTATATCTTGGTTGTTTCAATAATAGAATAGAATAGAATTTATTTCATTTCATATTTTCAATTATCATGTCTGTATCCTTATCATATCTGTTCATGTGTCTTTTCCTTATTTAGTTCATTGTTAAATAAAGGATCTATGGAAATATAATTTCAGCTCTTTACGGACTGTGAAAGTGAAGACAATCTGGAAGGGTTTGTGGACCCTAATGCAGAGACGCAGGCTCCAAGCTGCTACGAGTACTTCCCAGACAGTCAGGTGGTACAGTACGAGTCGGACAACGAATTATTGGAAGTAATTATATTTTCAGTTATAATGAATTTATAGCCATTTGCACAAAATGGGAAGAGGCACACCTCAACAGTGTTACCAAGTGTATGGCCTATTTTGAACTGTACTTGTGTTTTGAAGATAATGTGCCTTTTCAGGCACTTATGTACATGATGTCGATGTTGTATGAAGGAGATAAAAACTTTCTTCCTTTTCGTCATGCCTACTAAGGGAATCACCATTAGACTGAAATGCATGCCCAGGAAGGAGAGGCTAATATCCTGAACACCTCAAGACTATGACAATGAACACTTGGGAAGTAACAAAAGCACACATAACATTTTTTTTCGGCAGTTTAGGTGGGTAACAGCTGAAAAACAAAAAAAACATTACAAAGAATTTACAAATGAATTTTCACAACTTCTCAAATGTTACAGGGAGGCACCCCCTGGATCTGCCCCTGTGTAACGCAGTTTAAGTCATTTGGAACACGGTTAAAACCACGCTGTAATTATATACGTACCATGGTAGAAATTAATACAAATTAATTGAACCACAGTGTTAATATTTCAACCCCGGTCTAAATGATTTAAAGAGAGGTGTAATTATTTACATTTTAAGTTGCCGTTATATAGCTGCATGGTGTATACTTGAAGAAGTCCGATTTTTTTTTTCGTTTATAAGTTTGCAAATGTGTTCAAGCCGAAAATATTTCTAAAATGACAATACATTTTCAGCTACAATTGCACGACTCTCAGGTGGATTCCGCAACATTGTCTGAAGGGGATGAATTGACGTTCAAGACTCAGAGACACTATTATGACAAGTTACAGGTAATTACTACAAACAATATTTTCATATGAAACTGTTTCAGTTGCCCTCATAACATGGCAGACACTTAGGGATCACTGTTCATTGTCTGTTGTCATGAAAACTTGAACATGCAACCTAAGCTTGCCCATGACCTGAAAAGTAGTTCACCTATGTATACGAGACATCAAACACATCTTCACCTTACCCAAATGAATGTTGTCACACTTGGAAGTCAAAATTGAATTGAGTAAAAAAAATCACGGGCATTTGTCACTTTCTGTTGACATTTAGTATTATTTGTGTTTATCAATGGAGTGCCATATTGGTTGTTAACATCATTCTCTGAGAACATGTATGGAAGGAATGATATCACACATTTATTCGAATAGGCGGTAACAATGATACTGTTGGAAATGGTGATACCATTTTCAAAAGTCATATCACCTATTAAAATATCGTACGCGGTATCAAAGAATTCTTTCGAAATTGTGATATGTACAATATTTTACTTACCGGTAATCAACGGTTGTATTGATCCATAAAAAATTAGCATGTTATTGTAATATTAGAAAATCAGTGTGTACAAGGATATGCACATTTGTTAATTGATTTTTATTTAGGCGGAAGACTTGTTAACAGTGGGTAACGACAGGCAGCAGCCAAGCCGAAAAGTACCAAGAACCGAAAAGGTAAGCATTTACCATGATAATACTACTCAAACAGCTTTTACAGGAGATTTGATGCACGGCGTATTGTTTGTTGACGATGTGGTTGTGGAAGATGGTGATTGCAATAAACTGACGCAAACAATTTCTACAGGACGTGTTTACGGGGAATTATATACAGATTTGTGAAAATGGCCTGGTGTATCAAATTAGGACACACAGTTGAGGAGTTGTTTTCAACAAACGCTATATGTCATAAAGTAACCAATGGCTCAGTTTTAGACATCTTTAATTTTGGAGTAAGTAATTCGTTTGAAAAATGTGATATTGTTAAGGTTCTTGGTAGAATTACTTCGCATGACTCTGACATTAGCATTAATGCAACGCTGGCCAAATATTACCGTGTTTTGAAAAGTGATAAACTAAAGAGAGGTCACATACGAGAAAGTTATAGAGGACAAGAGTTCACAATTCCAGTAGCAACTGTAACAACTGATATAGCATCAGGAAATAAAGATGTTAAGGAAACTGAAACTCTTAAGTCAAGTGGAAAGTTAGGTGAGAAGCAAAAACTAGTAAGCTCTTTCAGGGAAGAAAATAAACAACTAAAAAGAAAACTTCAAAGAAGGGATATCAATATTTGTAAGAATGTTGAACAGTTGGCAAAGAGACATAAAGTGGACCTAGAATTAAGTAAAGAGCGAAGACAGTTGAAGAAGTTAAACAAGTCAGTTTTAAGTAATCACAGTCTGTATATTAAGGCTAGAGGTCGGGCGCGTACATGCTACTCAAGTTTAAGAGATTGTATACGCAAATTGAAGTGTGCTAACGTTTTTATTAACGCATTAAAAGTTAAAAATGAATTATTGCAAAAAACAAATGCAGAACTTTTAACTGAAAATGTGAAATTAAACACTGAAAATGCTGAATTAATTCAAAGCAATGAATACCTTCAATGCTTATTAAAGGATGAAAATGAAATACAGGTTTATGATAGTTTATCAAACCGTTACTCAAATGAAGTGGTTCAGTGTGCTATGAATCTTACAAACTTGAAAGTTGCGACCAAAAATGTTGGACCAGTGATTGAAGAAGTAGCAGCGCTATTTGGAAAGACGGCAAATAATGTACCATCAAGACAAACGGTGGATAATTTTGTTGACCGGAAAATATCAGTTGCCCAAAAACAGATAGGAACAGTTCTAGCCGATTCCACAAATACATCCCTTTATACAGATGAGACACGAAAACACGGACGCATATATGAATCGTACATCGTAAGTGACACCTCAGATAATTCTTATATCTTAGGGTTGAGGGAAATGGTAAACAAGAGTGGCACATGTACACTTGAAACATTTCAAAGTATTTTATCAGATATTTCGGATCACTGCCAAGATGTAGCAGATGACACAGAGGTTGGTGTGGGATATAAGATTTTATGCAACATTAGGAATACAATGTCTGACCGGGCAGGTACTGAAAAACGGTTTAATGTCCTATTGCAAGATTACCGAAATACTGTTCTTCCGCAAGTCATTGAAAATTACCATGAGTTAAATGAGGAGGAAAGAAGTCTATGTGGGCAAATGAACAACTTCTTTTGTGGTTTGCACTTGTTAGTAGGCATAGCTGATGTAACTGAGGCAGCAATTAAACAATTTGAGGGAAACTTTCTGGATGGTAAGGATATTGGATCAGCTTCAAAGCCAGAGTTGAAACGCTACCATAGATGTGAAAGTGGAACTTTACGTTTGCTTCGAACAAGCAGCAAATGCTTTGCCATGGGTGAAGATGAAAGAAACGGTGTGTACCGCCCCTGGAAAACATTTTTAAATGCAAAAGGGGAAAAGAATCAAATCCTGCGATTCAAACACAATAGATTTAACATGGTCTTTCTTATTGGACAAGCTGTATATTACCACAGACACAGTATAAGTGAGTTCTTGAAAAATGTACATGGTACATCAAATGATCTGCTCAAGGCCGTACTACTGGACTCTGTAGAGAACTTGTATTTAGCTGGTGCCAAAGCTATGGGGCTGATATCCAAGTTGATAACCTCACCATTGTGGAGGCTGATTGAACAGCCTGGACATATATTAGACATGAATCATCATTATGATACACTTGTGAAGTTTTTGGAAAACGTATCAACAGATGCCACTTCTGCAATGCAGTTTATGCTGTGTGAGAATACTCCCTTTCAAGAGGTACTCGACAATGAAAATGAAGTTTTGAAAACCTTGATTGAAGCATGTGACAGTATCGATGAGATAGCTTTGCCATTACTTCAGCATCTGTTCACTGCAATAAGAGAGCTTCTCGTGAGGATGATACCAGAACACCTTCCTGGTGGGAAGTTTTGGCAACAATCAGATGTCTTAAAACAGCAGACAGCATCCTGCAAGAAACACAACAAAATGCCTGAATTTGTATTTGGCCAGCTGGACCATTTAATTTCATACCGACCGAATGCCTCCATTTTGGCCAACGAAGCATACATAATGTATTCGTTCAACAAGACGTCACAATGGCTGTCTGAATTGCCCGAGGATGAACGGGCAAATTTGATATCAGACTCCAGAAAAGAAGGACGTGAAATAAGGAGCAAGTTTAAAAAGCGATTGAAACAAATAGAATTAGATCGGCTTGAAGAGCAGAAACGAAGAAAAGTTGAATTGGAAAGGTTGGAACGTTTAAGGCTTGAGAAAGCAGAACAATTAACGCATGAAGTTTGCTATTATGGGCTCTGGCAGAGTAGAGAGCAGATAGAGGAAGGGATAGCCGCCTTAAGTGGAAGTGAGAAAAGAATTACAGATGCTTTAAAATCTCAATTAAATTTTAGAAAAACAGTGTTAAAGCAGGTTTCGTCTGTGAAAAAGGTATACACTCTGTCCACGAAAATGCCAAATGGGAAATATAGGAAACGGTCAGCAGAAGAGTTGAAATGCAATTTGTTGTTACTGGTAAAAAGTGCTTCACTAGTGCAAACAAATGAAACCAGTGCAAATGACCGACCACTGTTAGTTGGAAAAACTGTAGATCATGTTTTTAGTGATAAAACATACAGAGGACGTGTCATAAGTGTGGTACCAGGTTTTCCACTATGGTATAACGTAAAATATGAGGGTGATGAGGCAATATATGCCTACAACTTGCTACAAGACTATGAGAATGGTGATCTCAAAATTGTAATAAGCATGTAAATAAGGAAAAGACACATTAAGAGATATGATAAGGATACAGACATGATAATTGATATATATGAAATGAAATGAATTATATTCTATTCTATTATATTCTTAAAACAACCATGATATATGCAACACACATACATTTATTCGAAATTTATTTAAGCCATTGCATGCGTCTCGTTAAAACTCAAAAATAGTCGTTGCAGACATGGAAGGTAGGGACTGCCCAACCTCCATTGATGCTAGTACTAAGAGTGTTAAATGGTACTGTTATTTAATATATTATATGTTTGCTACTTTATATTTTAAAAATTAAAATTAACACAATTAATTGCAAGTGTTTGCTGTCCTTTAACTTGAAAAAATATGAATATTTATGGAGTTTAGTGAAGTAATAAATTGGATTAAATATATCAATAATAAATGTATTGCATTAAAAGAAAGAAACAATGAATGAATGAATGACTGAATGAATGAATAAACGAACGTACGAACGAAGGAATGAATGCCCACATGAATGAATGCATAATTAAAACATGTGTGTATAGTCGCTAGTTTGTGTAATGTTTTCTAAAAACATGTAGATCATGTGTCCGCATCTAAGCAACATAGTTGTTAAGGTTTTCCGCCGAATAATTCAAGACCAAATCTCGGTCTTTCATGAAGCTAAGCTTCATTTCCATAATATGACTTAACAGTACATGATTATATATGATCACGACCCTTTCATTAGTGTTTTAACAGATTTTATGTGGTTGAACGCAGTATCAGAACTAAGTTAAGTAAGCCAAAGTTCCAATGTTCAATAGTTGATGGTGATGGTGATGGTGATAAAGTCACACAAACAATTTGTACAGGAGGGGTTTACACAGTCCACATAACTCACAAATTTATTAACCCTTAATCCACTAACCACCAGTAACTCGCAGGCTGATCAGGGTTTACAATGTGCATCTGACGATCAGTCATTTTCACCAAAGCAGCCCTTTCTGATATAAATGGAACGGTTTTAATTCAAAGAAAGAACAGTCCATTATGAATATGTAGCGGCTTAAGGATTAATATAGCCATGCATTCAATTAATAACACATTTTTCTTAGAAACTAACAGGTTGTAGGTAATTGTTGAAAAAATTTATTATCAATCACTTTCTTTTATCTTCTAACTATGCATCTTATATGGATACCGGAAAACAAATTAATAATCATTATGCTACACTGTTGATCCTTTAATTTTGTTCCCATTGTACAGATCCATAATGTGTACATCTAATGAATTAATGATTTATTGTAGCATGGTCGGTGACATTTCCTTCGATGAATGCATTAAATCTTTTAATTTCGGGTAACTTAAGGGGCGTGGCTATACCGTACTACAACTATCAGATAGAGAAATTTAGAGTAGGGACATCACAGTGTTACTAAGTACACCATGCTACAAAAACGATAGAGTTTGTCTCAGCTTGTTGATTATTTAAACACCTCGATGGGAATAACCCATCTGGCTGAGACCAGACTGTGTCTATTACTTAACCAATTGTTTTTTTTAAATACCATAACTGAAAATAACGATTTACGTCATTGAAATTAATAAAGCAAGCCAACTATAAACACTTTCAAACATATCAATTTTTATTCATAAACACCTTTTATACTTTCATAACATGATCTTTTAATTGGTTAAATATATTAACTACTCAAACTAGGACTGTATAAATGTATACAGTATACATTTTGTGTGTCTGGCTAGTGCAGGCGGTAGATTACTCGCTTTTTACCAATGCAAACCCGGTTTGATTCCCTATGTGCATTTTCGAACTCGGACATGTGTGTTTTCCTGTTGCTTCTCCACTGTACTGTAATGTCATCGCCAAGCGAATGCAGTCCTTCTCTTCTGTATCATGAGTGATTTGTATATGCTGTATAGGTTCTTTCATAATCCATGTAAAATAAATAACATTTATGTTTTTTATACCTATAAACTAAAAATTTACACTCTTTTGCTATTTCTACTTTCAGCTTTTTACCTCCTGAGCAATGGAAATGGTAGAAAGAATTAAAGGAAAAATGGTAAGAAACATGCACTTGACACATTACATTGGAAATAATCATCTGTAGATATGTTTTTTGGAAGGGAACAACAAAAGTGTCAGCTGGGTTGCTTTTTTCAAAAAAATGAAAAAAGTTTGAAACTTGACACAAATTTTCCATACCAATTTTTTGATTTTTTTTTGGGATCTTGCTTTGGAAACTTTTTTTTTTATACACTAAATGAACTACTATGACAACACTATTTAGGCCCAGCAATCAGTTTCCAAATATTTGCTCATTTGAAAAATGCCTTTGCATTGCTAATGCAGGTGCAAATGGAGAGCTTGTAAAGACTATCGTGTCATGTCATTTGTTACGTTAAGCGGTTCATTACACTATTCACTAATCTAACAAAATAGTGTATTTATACACTTACAACAACAACAAACAAAAAACAACGTAAACATTGAAATCTGACAGTAAATCACCCGCAACACTGCAATATCTTGGATAGTTGGTACATACACAACAAGAAAAACTTGATGCAAAGCATCAATTCGGCGCCAAAATTTTGAAGAATTAAAACATACGTTATTAAATAACAGTACACGTGTATATCAGTTATTTTAACTATCTTATCATCAGTACTAAACCTTGGTATATTTAGTGGTCATGGACATAATATTAACAAACGTTGCTATGTTGACTTGGTTAAATGTATTTTGAATTAACTAGGTCATTCAGACAATTTTCCAAACGGCCCGGCCAGACATCACGGCTGTCCACTATGACCTGCCCAGGCTGTGTAAGAGCAGCCCGGCCAGACATCACGGCCGTCCACTATGACCTGCCCAGGCTGTGTAAGAGCAGCCCGGCCAGACATCACGGCCGTCCACTATGACCTGCCCAGGCTGTGTAAGAGCAGTCCGGCCAGACATCACGGCCGTCCACTTTGACCTGCCCAGGCTGTGTAAGAGCAGCCCGGCCAGACATCACGGCCGTCCACTATGACCTGCCCAGGCTGTGTAAGAGCAGTCCGGCCAGACATCACGGCCGTCCACTATGACCTGCCCAGGCTGTGTAAGAGCAGCCCGGCCAGACATCATGGCTGTCCACTATGACCTGCCCAGGCTGTGTAAGAGCAGTCTGGCCAGACATCATGGCCGTCCACTATGACCTGCCCAGGCTGTGTAAGAGCAGTCCCGCCAGACATCACTGTGTGTAAGAGCAGTCCGGCCAGACATCATGGCTGTCCACTATGACCAGCCCAGGCTGTGTAAGAGCAGTCCCGCCAGACATCACTGTGTAAGAGCAGCCCGGCCAGACATCATGGCTGTCCACTATGACCTGCCCAGGCTGTGTAAGAGCAGTCCCGCCAGACATCACTGTGTAAGAGCAGCCCGGCCAGACATCATGGCTGTCCACTATGACCTGCCCAGGCTGTGTAAGAGCAGCTCGGCCAGACATCACGGCCGTCCACTATGACCTGCCCAGGCTGTGTAAGATCAGTCCCGCCAGACATCACTGTGTAAGAGCAGCCCGGCCAGACATCACGGCTGTCCACTATGACCAGCCCAGGCTGTGTAAGAGCAGTCCCGCCAGACATCACTGTGTAAGAGCAGCCCGGCCAGACATCACGGCTGTCCACTATGACCTGCCCAGGCTGTGTAAGAGCAGTCCCGCCAGACATCACTGTGTAAGAGCAGCCCGGTCAGACATCATGGCTGTCCACTATGACCTGCCCAGGCTGTGTAAGAGCAGTCCCGCCAGACATCACTGTGTAAGAGCAGCCCGGCCAGACATCATGGCTGTCCACTATGACCTGCCCAGGCTGTGTAAGAGCAGCTCGGCCAGACATCACGGCCGTCCACTATGACCTGCCCAGGCTGTGTAAGATCAGTCCCGCCAGACATCACTGTGTAAGAGCAGCCCGGCCAGACATCATGGCTGTCCACTATGACCAGCCCAGGCTGTGTAAGAGCAGTCCCGCCAGACATCACTGTGTAAGAGCAGCCCGGCCAGACATCACGGCTGTCCACTATGACCTGCCCAGGCTGTGTAAGAGCAGCCCGGCCAGACATCACGGCCGTCCACTATGACCTGCCCAGGCTGTGTAAGAGCAGTCCGGCCAGACATCATGGCTGTCCACTATGACCTGCCCAGGCTGTGTAAGAGCAGCCCGGCCAGACATCATGACTGTCCACTATGGCCCAGGCTTTATTTGGATGATACTCTATATAGAAAATGTTTACATTTTAATACAAGAAAAACTTGATGCAAAGAGTCTGCGCTCATAAATCTACTTTCGTTTTCAATACATTTGTCTGCATTTGACAGTCAAAATGAAGCATTACAAAATTAGCGATTTCCCGTAAACGAAATTTAAATGCCAAAACTTTCCAATATATCATCGTATTTTCTCATTTCTTAGCAACATTTAATGTAATTTGCCAATAATAATTAATCAAAACGATTTAAAAACGAGAACAATGTGAAAACATTTGAAACGCAGATATTACGATCGATAAATTTCGTTAAATATTTCTAAAATTCGTATTACGCATTTAACCATTTGATTTTATAATCAGCCTCGTTTTCAGTCAAAATACAGGGAGATATCGTTTTAATGAAATGATTTTGTATAATTTTTGTAATATTTATAGCACACTTTTTCGAGTCTATGCGATTTATACTGCTTCTCGAGGGCCGCAGGCCCGAGAGTGCAGTATAAATCGTATATACGAGAAAAATGTGTTATAAATGTTTTGTACCTTAGTTATTTACCCAACTACGCATGTGCAAGAAGTCTTTAGGGCGTTGCATTTTTCAGTTTAAAAAGGCTCGACCAATCAAGAAATAGCATGATCACGCGTTATGGGCCTGGACGCATGTTTTTATTTTTGCAGCCAATCGCCCTTACATATTATTGCGCAAATCCAATGTCAAAGAGTGCTGTGTTTTTTCCATATTTGGTAATGTGGAGTCGTGTTTCCATATTTGGTAATGTGTAGTCGATTCGCGCGTTTTTGGCAACATCATTTACACAGGAATTTATTTTTGTGCTGAACTGCAATCGAAATGGATGCAGAGATGATTTAATTTTGAGCCAGATAGATAGCGGCGAATTTAGAAACTGAATTTTTGGAATTGAAAGCATTGAATGACAGTGATGAAAATATTCAAATATCGCAAGCTGTAGATTTGCTTGAAATGGATTTTAAGTTGTGGGAACAAGAAGTGTTTGGTATGAAAGACTCGCAAACATTACAATATACAGTATTCTTTTATTCATGTAAACTGTTTGGATTACGGGGCCGGGACGAACACAAAAACCTGGACTGTAGCCAGTTTCACGTGGGTAGAGATGGAAGATACATACGTTTTGTGGGCAGGAATTGTAAAACATTTAAAACATTGGACAAATGGGTCTTACAAACAAGGATATTAAACATTATTGTGAAGACGGTAAGTTATCTTAAATGTCACATTTACTTAACTGTCACATTTATTACACAAAAGCCGCAACCTCGATTCTTTTATTATTGGTGTCACATTTACTTAACTGTCACATTTATTACACAAAAGCCGCAACCTCGATTCAAGCCGCGAGTTTTAAACAAAATGTAATCAAGATTGCCGTGTGTCCCTTTCAAAATGCATACAGTACGCATTTAGCGAGAATATAGATAACAAAATTACACCATAATTTGCTCCTGAAAGTTTTAACACGTTCTTTAAAGCGGTGACAGAATGCGGTCTGATTATCAAATTGACCTTTTTTTTTCAATTTTATTTGATGAAGATAAAAATATATTGATGAATTTTCAAACGATATTTCGTCACAATTGTACATTTCATTTAAAAGATACGAGTTTCGTTTAGTGTACAGTCACATCATGCATGTTACCTTTTACAATCAAACCTGGTCAAGAGACCACTTATATTAAGAGACCATCTGCTTTAAGAGAACACCGTTTCAGTTCCCAATTGTATTGTTTTAAATCAAAATGCAACTATTAAGAGACCACCTGTGTTTAGAGACCATTTTTCTCTCCCCTTTAGTGATCTCTTAATACAGGTTTGACTGTATTTGTACTGAATTTTCAAGACTGCTAGTATTGCGGACTTTTGAAGCATCTGATCTGTAGTTGTAACCGTACAGTTACAACCCGTTTACAGTTTATACTAAAATCGATGTGTTCTTTTTTCAGGACCCCGTTGCCTGGCAACATTTTTCGAGTTGTATCTACAGGCATTAGGAAAGGAAGGCCGATTCTACCGACGGTCTCTGGACGGAGAATCCGTCAGATATTCGGATCAACCGGTCGGCGTCAACAAGTTGGATAAATTTATGAAACGGATAGCTGAACTCGGAGATATTAAAGGTAACTTTACCAATCACAGCGGCAAACGAACATGTGCTTCCAGTTTGTATGACGCTAACATTGACGAACAGGAAATCATGTCCAGGACCGGTCACAGAACCGTTAATGCTGTTCGTAAATACAAACGGCCATCTGACAGTGTACGCAAGCGGACATCGACTGTCTTAAACCCAGTGAGTGAAACTAGTGTTTCCGAAAAGGAAAACTGTGAACAAAATGTTAGTAAATTTTCTAAAATTGAAAACCTTGAAAAAGCTGATCTTAAAAGCATTCAGCAGAATGTTCAGCTCGCCAGCGATGGGATATTGAATGATATTTCGAGCATACACGAGACCAAATCTCAGACCGGTTCCAAGGAAAATGAAGAGCCAGATACCCCTGCGTTTCTTAAGGAGTTTACATCGACTTCAAGAAAAGTTCAGTTTACAGGATGTACATTTAACTTTTGATCTGCATTTATGGTTTTAAAGTGTGTTAAAAGTTTAAAAACTATTTGACTTTAAATAGTGTACTTTCAAGAATAAACTATAATTATCTTGAATTTATCATTTGAAACTGACTGTTATGGTTCAGAGAAGTTTGATATAATGTTCTTTTTGTGTATGTTTCCACAATTAACAGATTTTACTTGCAAAGAAAAACATGTTTGTGTTTGGTACATATTGAATTACGAGGTTTATCGGTTTATAACGTGCAATCATTTCATATAAATTGGATTTTAAAAAACAACAATTATTTCATGTAAAAGCTGATTTTATCCTTAATAAAAATCGATGTTGGTACTCTTGTTTTTACTATTTCCTGTTATTTAACTCGCAAAGGAACGCCCTTTAAAAAGGGTCATTTGGTACACCATGGTATAACTGCCAAATCTGTCGGTTATAGCACGGCTGAAATATACCGGCAGTTATTGCACGGTCTAGGCTTAGGCCTTCAGGTTTATGAAAATTATATCATAAGCAGGAACAAAGGAAAACCATTAGAGCTATGGTACAAGAATTATTGGTGCATCATTTCTTACAGAAATTCAAGAAATCGCTAAGCAGTTTTATCTCTTGTGTTTTATATCTTATTCTGGTGCGTTTTATAGCATGCTTTAAATGCCATTTAAACAATTTTAATTACAATCCAAACATACTCAACTATCAGTCCTTTTGATTCCCCATGCCTAAGGTCAAAGTACTACCACAGTATGTCCGGCGCCCTCAAGGGAACAATAACCGCGAAATGTAGTATATTCCGAATGAACGGACCTGGTCTAATACCTATACATTCATACCATTGTCAGATTTTTTTGCTGATAAGTAGACATGGAACAAATATATTTATTAGATAATATCCATAATTGATAAAAAATTAATAAAAACATTAATAAATGAAACGGCATATAATCCCGGCACCATAATTTCTATAGTATTATATATTTGCCATAAGTCGCCATCAACACCAAACACTCTAGGAGCGGTGTTTGCAATATGACATGCTCTCTAGTCTTCACTGCCCCCAAATATCAATACAGACTAATCAAATATTGCGGTGCACTATTGAAGTACAGCCTAATTAGGGTACATACGTCGGTATATCACAAAAGCACACACCATTTAGGGAAACCTAGTTTTATGATATATTTCCTGTTTATTGCAACTTCTTGAGCGGTGTAATACCACCGAGGGCAGACGCATATTGCACAAGACGGATATATCACATGATATGCGAGCTCTAATTTGTCGCGCACAAAGAGAGAAAAAATAATATAGCCAAATGTGTTATGAGCACGATATAGACAGTTAGTAAGTATACTTACTCGTGTATACTTACTCCTGATATACAGATCGAAAACAGACCAAACATATCAAATTACCATAATATAAAGTATATTATTCTATTATACTTGTTTTACTTATTGTACGAGCTAAGAGGCGTTATTGTTGTTGCTTTGCCATAAAACATTACTGAATTAATATAAAAGCTAAAAATATTATTAATTTTCTGCCTTGTAATAGATATCCATGAAACATTTTGTTGTTTTTTTCAAATCCATAGACCTATATATGTTGATAATATATATTTATAACACTATTGGCAGAAGAGGGTGAATAATTTAAAATGATTAAAATTAAAATTTGGAAACAAAGACACAGTGTTTATTTGAACGGATTCAAATAAATTTATATGTTGAACGTTCTTAGCAATATTTATTAGCGCCGTCAACTCTTCATTGATTCACGTAAAGACGCATGCTTCTAATTCAACAGCTAAACATTCACGGAGCGCTGTGGTCTAGTGGTAGAGCGTTGGACCTATGATCCAAAAGTCGTGAGTTCGATTCCCGTCATTGCCATATGCGTTGTGTCCCTGAGCAAGACACTTTATCTGCATTGCTTAGTACTGGTTCTACCCAGGAAGACATCGAGAGAGATTCAAATAAGTTCATAGAGCTTTCGTTACAATCGATGTAAAATAAATAAGTTTAAACTAAACATTCACGGTGTATATAAAGATCTAAGACTATACACCTTTCTTCAATTTATCATGCGTAAACCCGATGAGGTGCTAAGATAATTGAACATAAATTTCAATCTTACTTAATGTATGAATTTCCGACTCAACGCCGTCGAATAGGCGAATACAACTTACTTGGAGAGGGCGGGGTTATGCACTTCTCATGTTTATAGTCAAATATCGTTCGTACCACTGTTGATTTTAATATGCATGGCCTTCCCACGAAGTCAATTCAAAATGTTTGCTACAAACTCGCGCGTCTTTCGTAGGTTCCCACTTTCTCGACGAGTCGGGCGATTTTCTTCGGTAACGGCCTACCCACACTTCAAATCTTAATATATCATTATCTCGATTAGGGAAACGAAAGAAACTTAGGTTATTATCTTGTCCTTCTTTATGCAAACTTTTTCACCCAGCAACAGCACACGGCATTTTTAACAAGTACCCTAAAACGTAATCCTACATAGACAATACTATACAACACAATGCGACACCGCCAATCGTTTGTTACCAATGACGTCACAGGATCACGTGACACTTACCAGGGCGAAACTTGAAGCGTGTGCGCTATGAAATAAAATTGGCTACTGTGAGAAAACGGGACAACCAATAAGTGTAAGATTTGAACAGATTGTATATTATATATATATTTTTCCGAATATATACTCAAAAGACACGCTATATTTCACCTAGGTCTTCATCATGATCCCTGCATTGTTTCATGTGCTATCTCGCTCGCATCAAAAGAGCAGTGGCAGAAAAACAATAACGTAGCTACAGCGTAAATGGAGTTTCTATGATAGAATTTGCAGCAACTCTGCAGTTGAGGGTGAGAAGGTTACAAACTGGGTCACAAACTGTATGCACTAGACCTTTTAAACTTTGTTTATAGTTGTATCTTGGGTGGTACATCGCAACGTGACAAAGCAAATGTGGAAATGACCTTGACCGTTCTTACACATATAGCTATGTTGCCTCCCGCCTCCGCCCCCTCACTTCCCCCCACTCCCCCACTAGTACGTACTTAAGCATATATATATATATATCATAGCTAGGCGCCCTGCCGTAGTTCGTCCGAAGGTTGTCTGTCCTTGGTAGTTCACAAATATTTCTCCCCATATATAATTCTGCCTTGTGAACATGAATCTCTTACGAGATCCCAATTTCGAAAGTTGCCGTAGTGAGTTCAAATTCTCTCCCTTTATTATATATACCTGAATTCACAGTATCCCCAGATCCGGCACCTTTCATTGTCACTGTCTCAATATAGCTGTGTGTGGTTGAACGCTTAAATGTGGCCCACTCATATGAGCTATAATTGTATGTATGTATGCGTCTATATGTTAATTGTGCCTTCAGACGAGTGTGTTATGATGTAGAGATACAGTTTATCAACGTGTGTTGCAACTACCTTTATTAAGGAGTGAATATATACGCTTGATTTCTGTGTATCTCGTCATAGCTAGGCGCCCTGCCATAGTTCGTCCGAAGGTTGTCTGTCCTTGGTAGTTCACAAATATTTCTCCCCATATATATATATATATTATATATACAGGTTTGATTTGGTATTTTTTATAGCATTATGAATCTTATTCATACTTCATCCATATTGGGGCATGGGCTCCCTCCTCCACGCAGCACCTCACCCCCATCTTTATTTTACATACTTTTTAGAGGACCAAACTTAAGAACACAGACCTAATAACAGACAGAGCTGAACCAATGAAGAAATCAGAATATGACGTGGCACCTTACCTTTTTCGTCTAACTCCGATTTAATCAACACAATTTTCTCGTAAGTACGCCGAGAAACTTTTCCGACTCCGCGTAATTACGCGATTTGTAAATTCCTCACTCGGCGTGAAAGAGTAAAGTGTGGGCTTCGCGTGTAATGGGAGAGAGTTCACTTTTGATCGATATTTTGACCGATACGGACACGTTCGATACGATATATCGATCGAACCTTAAATACCGGTATTCGATATATACCGGAAACCGGTACGCGGCCCTACTGTATAGCGGTAATGTTTATAGTTCATTCTCCTCAGTCGGGGCACAGCATATTGTGCACTATTTGTGTAGTAGTAAGGTTTATAGTTCATTCCCCTCAGTCGGGGCACAGCATACTGTGCACTATTTGTGCAGTAGTAAGGTTTATAGTTCATTCCCCTTAGTCGGGGCACAGCATATTGTGCACTATTTGTGCAGTAGTAAGGTTTATAGTTCATTCGCTGCCGGAATAGTAATTGCACATGGTAAGGTAGTAATGAATAGTTTCTTTTGAGTTTTTTCACTTTGATAACGCAATCTTATAATTACACATGGTAGCAATGAACAGTTTATCTGTGTTGTAATGCACGCTAACGCATATCTGTGTTGTACTGGACGCTAGCGCAAATGCATCCCATACATGTGAGTAATTATATTTCTGTGCTGATGTGTACTTTAGCACGTCGTGCTACAAAGGTGAATATGTAATCAATTTGTAAGGCATGTCAAGGATTCATGTAGCATAAATTGGAAAGAAAGTGTCTGGTAAAAAAAACGGTCATGGCGTGTTCACGTCTCCGTGACAACTCTTTTTTGAATATTGTTTTAACACCCGTGACTTGGTCTGTTATTATGTTAAACTTTGTTCCCAGTTCCTACCCAGAAATAATGATATTTGCTCTCGGCAGCTATTTTACGCTTGCGTAAAACCTTGCTTGTTCCCCTCAGTCGGGGCACAGCATATTGTGCAGTGGTAAGGTTTGTAGTTCCCTTAATCAGGCCACAGCATATTGTGCACTATTTGTGCAGTTGTAAGGTTTATAGTTCATTGCCCTCAGTCGGGGTACAGCAAATTGTGCACTATTTGTGCAGTAGTAAGGTTTGTAGTTCATTCCCCTGTGTAGCGGTAATGTTTATAGTTCTTTCTCCTCAGTCGGGGCACAGCATATTGTGCAGTAGTAAGGTTTATAGTTCATTCCCCTCAGTCGAGGCACAGCATATTGTGTAGCGGTAATGTTTATAGTTCATTCCCCTCAGTCGGGGCACAGCATATTGTGCAGTATTTGTTTATAGTTCATTCCCCTCAGTCGCGGTACAGCATATTGTGCACTACTTGTGTAGCGGTAATGTTTACAGTTCCGCTCATTCAGGGCACAATAGTGTGCTATTCGTGCAATAGATAGTGTAGTAATACGATTGATTGTGGATATAGCATATACAGACCTCTGCCCGTGAGTTTGCTTTCTGTCAGCGGCATGTCTGATGAGGAATTTCATCTAAGGTTGCGGTCCTAATATAACCTAACATGATGTGGTAACGGGCGTAAACCCCTATTTCATTCATTCAGAGCAAAACTAGTTTGAAGTGTACTATGCAAGTTTAGTGTAATGTTTATAGTGTCTTCCACATCATTTTGGAGAGATGTCTGGGAACTCACAGTGCAGGCATGGTGTTTTTATTTTATTTGTAAATCATTATCAAGCCATTGTTATTACCATTTGATGACTTTAAGCATTTTTATATTTCATCTTTGTTTAAGGGACACTATTATATTTCTCCAATCATAGTATTTCCATAATCAACCTTACATATTGCTTGATATTTAGATTTGGTTATATTGTACCGTCTCTCATAACTCAATATTGAGTGGCAATGTACTGCAGTACTGTTAGATGCCTGGCATATTCATCCCTGTTTGGCACAATATAACCTTTCTTGTGTTGGTGCGCCGTTAACCCCCAATTGAATTGACCTGTATATTTGTGGGTTAGACATGAAGCCTAATTATTTGGCATCTGTTATAAGTCTGGCCAACTTTTTTTTACAAATGGTTTGAACAAATTTAATGTCTCTAATATTTTGTGTACCATTTACACAACTTATTCCAATTATAACAAAACAAATACTAGATCTAGTTCTTATAAAAAATTTATTAGTTCATGTTATGTCAATTTTTTTAATAAATGCATATATTTTAAAATATAGTATTCACCACTGTAAATATATAAATAAAGATGTACAGACTAGATATTGGTTTCGTCATAATTTTAAGAAGTTTGTTACATATATCGCAGTTTACTCTCATTAAAAAGGCTTGATGAGATCAATATTGACTAGTATTTACTACATAAAAAAGCCAATAAAAAAAACCATTTTCATTGGAATAAAATTAGCAGAATGTAGTTGTTTCTGAGACATATGCTCTAGCCCAAAACACGTATTTTTCAAAAAACTTTAGTATTATATATTGGTTTGGAGGGAATATAGGATTTATTTTCATCGAGAAGTGAGAAAACTTATATTTTCACGAGTACCTTAGAACGAGTGAAAATATTTGAGTCTTCTTATTTCGAGATGAAAACAAATCCTTTTTCACGACAAACCAACAAATATTCTATTTATTAGATACTCAAAATCTTGAAACTTATTATGCAGAGAAAACATAATGGGACAAAATAATGACGTCAACAGCGGCATTACGTCATCTTCGGTATTTCACATGTAAAAATATAAACAATAAAAATATAATTATTTATTTGAATCATAAAATCACTGTACAGTATATAATAAAACAACTGTATCACTTAATACTTGTGAGAATCTTATACCGATAGTAATGTCAATGATGCAATACTTTACAACAATAATGTGCTGATAATGCACAGACGTTTTAAAACAAAATGTCAAAAAAAAAAAAATATTGCGCATTACACACCCATCTGCTATGGATTTTATTTTATGCTAACAGCATTTCCTAGGTATTGGATCAACATGAATAACTGCTGGGAAAGAATGTTTTATGATCAGGTCATATTGTGACATTTGACCTACTATCCATAATAGGAGTGGTATAATAGTAAATTACATTTTTCAATATCCGGTCACCAATGTTACCTTATTTTATTTATTTTAACACTGGCATTATTAATTTCATTGTTACAAGCTACATGTTTCTCAAGATACGGTCATTGTGACCTTGATAACCTACTGAACCCAGACAAAAGGCTTCCATCTCTCACCGAGGACAATGAAGTTATCATGCAGAATGTGTACACGGTGACCTTGGTATTAAACCTACAAATAGGCTTCCTCCTCTCACCCAAGGACATTGCACCTTGAAGCCGTCATACTTCGGGAGTTATGTAGAATGTATGTGCATGAGGTGATGGTCACCTTGACCTTACACCTACTAACCCAAAAGCAATATGGTTTCTTCACTCACCAAAGGCAACATGTATGTAAAGTTTCATGATTGTAGGTGTTGCACTCTGGAGTTATTGCTTGGTATAATGGATGTTTATATGAGGTGGCTTTGACTGTGTGACCCCCAAAAGCAACAGGGTTCCTCCGACCAAGGCAATATACTTCTATAAATGACGTGGCGACTTTGACAAGTCAAGTTTCTTCACTCACCAAAGGCAACATGTATGTAAAGTTTCATGATTGTAGGTGTTGCACTCTGGAGTTATTGCTTGGTATAATGGATGTTTATATGAGGTGGCTTTGACTGTGTGACCCCCAAAAGCAACAGGGTTCCTCCGACCAAGGCAATATACTTCTATAAATGACGTGGCGACTTTGACAAGTCACCCCGAACACTACAGTGTTTCTACTTTCACCAAGGACAATATCCCCTCACCCCACCAATGAAAATCAAAAATCACCAATGATGAAGTTTCATGAGGTGGTGTTTGTGTTATGCTTTCGAAGTTATTGCGAGGAAAGTGAACCACCATATAAGGTAATGGTGACCTTGACCCCAAAAACAAATAGAGACAATTTTCATATCTAGGGGAAATGTGCCTATGGAGTTCCACGAGAGTGGGCGTTCTGTTTTGAAGTAAACGTCCACGATGGCTATTCGTAACGGAAAACCCCATGTCATAATACTTCCCGTTTTTCAAAGGAGCGTATAAAAAGGAACAACAATGACAGTTCACAATGTTTTTTCAAATTTTCTACGAAAGAAATATTTGATCAGTTTGACTAAGAAATAGATACCTAGTCAGAAACTTCATTCATGAACGTTGTCGCGGTTAACTATTTCACACATAATAAATGTCATCGCAAATAAAGCACCTTCTTTGTGCTTTTCAATAACCTACTGGCCCCAAAATCAATAGAAGTCCTTCACAAGTTACTGAGTGGACACAAAAGCATTGTTTCAAAGAAATGCGTTCTCGATGTAACAAGAGGTCAATGACATTGAAATGCTCTCCTGAAGATCTGAACAGCTTAATCTTGGGATGGTATCATAAGTTTTTATAAATTGTGTATGCCATTATTTAAAGGGGCAGTATTTGTTAATCATTGAACAATACAAGCTCTTGTTGTGGCCGTGTTTGGAGGATGCATGTTTGAAGTCGAAGCAGCCCTTACAGACGTCCGAGTAAATACGTTTTATTTTCAATGTTTCTCAGAAGTCATTGTTGTAACAAGAGTAACATTCCTGTAAAGTTTTATGAAAATCCTTCAAGTAGTTTCAGAGGAGTAGTTGCCACAAGTCTTTCCAACCTGACTGTGTCGACCAAGATGGGTGATGGTGGCCATGTTTCATGTCAAATGAAAATAATGTTTAGAACCAATTTCATGCCATTCTAGCCATTTTGGTAAAGGTACCAAATCAATAACACATGGTAACCACAAAGTTGTACTTGTAAAATCTATTTTTAGCCTTGGTGGCCATCTTAAAGTTCAGGCCAACCAGACATCAAGACCAATATTCCTGTAAAGTTTCATGAAAATCCATCGAGTAGTTTCAGAGGAGTAGTCCCCACAGGTTTTTCCTATATAACTATGCAAACAAAGATGGCTGCTTTTGGTTTGCACAAAATTGAATTTTCAAGTCTATTTTTGTTAAATTTCCGACTGACCTGAATTTTCGCTCACATCAACTTGCCATCAAGAGGAACATTCCTGTGATGTTTCATGAAAATCCAACTAGTTTCAGAGGAGTACTCGCTACAGTTTCTACTATATAACTATGTAAAAAATGGCCGCTGGGCAGCCGTTGAATCAATATGACTTTTGACAAGGACCAACATCATGTCATGCTGATCATTTTAGAAAAAGTCCTAAATCAATATCACTTAGAGTTTTCAAGAAGCAGTTGCTACCAACTTGTTTTTTAAAAATCTATTTATTAGCTTTGGCGACCATCTTGGATTTCACATCAACATTAATTTTTGCTAGGATCAACTGGACATTATGGGTAACATTCCTGTGAAGTTTCATGAAAACCCATCCTGTAGTTGCAAAGGAGTAGTCGCTACAAAAAGGTTTACGGACAGACGGACGACTCGCCAAGGTATAAGCTCTGCGGATCTGTGATCATTAGAGCTAAAATCATTCAGTCGGTCCTCGTTGTATTTTATGGTTCGAAATGGAAAGTTTATAGATAGGCATGACCAACACTATCCAATTGAGTCTGTGTAAATATCCCTCACTCTATTCTATTGAAATCTGGATACCCTTTGCTCAACAAGTGTGAGGGTTGCTGGAGGCTCTACTGGCGCTACGGTTTTTGAGAGTCTTCTTGGATCAGTATCTTCCAAAGCCTGCTTTCTGCTCATTCCTATCTTGTCATTTACTCTCAGAATTAGGGCACTTTCTATGATGTCTTTGGTGTATTCATACGATTTCTTTACCCTACATGGGTGCACAGACCACCTTCCCGACTTCTTATTCCACGTTCTGTGATATCTGTAATAAATGTGTTCATCTATTTTACCAAAGAAAGGCAACAAAGAAGCTCTCTACTGACATAAAAAAGTTAGATTTTTGATAGATCACCCATGGTTACACCACAGTGATAGACATTTTATTTTTTTTCGGTATTTTCATCTGTCGCAAATCTTGTCTGCCCTAATTCTCCTAAAAGGATTGTTGGATTGTGATGATGGTACGAAGCATTTGTATGGCGTTTAAAGGGAAATCAGCCCCGTGTGGTTCCGGAGCAAAGAATAGGGCCACTGCAGATCCTGTTGGAAGGGTAGGCAGAGGGGTAAATAAGACTCGAAAAAGACGATCTTGTTTGTAGTACCACGCATGCGCATTACAGTCACATGACAAGAGTTGTCTTTTCTGATGTTAGCAGGTGTTGAAAAATGCGCAAATACACCACGAGTACGTCATTTTTTGTGAGATTAAATATAAAACAAATTGAAGATTAATTATTGAAGTACTTTATTTGTACATAAACTAGAGCGTAATCATCCGATTTAATACTGAACTTCCAAAAACCGCACTTCGCTTCCATTTATTTTTCATCTACCAATAAATAACAAAAGCCGTGAGGTCAATTACGTAATGTATGCAGTGTTTTCTTCCTATATTCAACATAAAAAGTTCCACTTTTTAGTGTCTTAGCACTTAAAAGATGCGTAATTTGACGTACCCAACTCCAGGTTGGGATATTCCTAAATTCTAAATATAGCTTACGCGGCGCCACCTATCGGGTTTTGCATTGCTACTACTAAAGTGACAAATACACATTTTATTTACTTTTGTGGATTTCCTGGATCTAAAAATTTACATAAACTAAAAGGACATGAATGTTTCTTAAAACATAAACCGTAGTATTGTAAAAAAACAAAATACTGAAATTATAACGTCTATATGTTTGTTTAGTTGACATGGGTACGAACCCAATGAAGGACGAACAATAAGCTTTTGTCTAATTTTGAAGGTAATTTGTAAGACAACATTACCGACCAGTAGAACTTATTTTCATCACACCGTCGCATGTATGTATGTAATAAAACAGAGCTAATACCATGTATACTATGATCCTTATTGCTCCCTCATCAAGCGTGAAGAAAATACAAACTGAACTTACTGATCGATCAAAAAGGTCGCAACTGCTCTGTCGTTCGTCAGCTGGTTTTCTTGTTTAATTAATATCCAGCGATTTCACTCTGATCCCAAAAACACTCTTGTTTTCTGATGTTCTCGATCCCTGTTCTTCCTTCTTCTTTTAGTCTCCGATTCAGTGAGCTTCGATTGCCGTTTCAACTTTTTTTGTGGGGGTGATGAGGTATAATAGTGGCTCATTTTGGAAGCAACAACCGGCGGAACAACCGGGCGACAACTACGGCTGCTATGCGAATGCTAGCTTTTTTCATGGAATATTTAATAATAACACGAATAATGTAAATAAATACCACGGACTGAAGCTAATAATGATGCGTTGCGTGTTGCGTTTTGCTTGTTGTTGATGAGTTGATGAGTATTATGATGATGATGATGGTGCTTATCTGCTTCTAGTTTTTTTGCTGTTGTTGCTACCGCTATTGATGCTGCTGATGCCGCTTATGCTGCTGCTGATGATGATGATGATGATGATGTTATTTTGCCGCTGCTGCTATTGTTGCTGCGGCTGCTGCTGCTGCTGAGGATGATGATGATGCTTCAGATGCTGCTATTGCTGCTGCTGCTGCTGTTTTTGCTGCTGCTGCTGCCGATGATGATGTTGCTGATGACGCTCTTGCTGTTGATGATGCTACTGATGCTGTTTTCCTGCTGCTGCTGCATATGAGGATGATGATGATGTTGCTGCTGCTGCTGATGTTGCTGCTGCTGCAGATGATGATGATGATGCTTATCTAGCTGCTTCTACTTTTTTGCTGTTGATGCTGCTGCTACTGAAGCTTCTGATGATGCTGCTGCTGCTGCTGCAGCTTCTGATGATGATGATGATGATGATGCTGATGCTGTTGTTGCTGATGATGATGAGGCTTTTGATGCTGCTTCTGTTGTTGATGCTGCTACTGCTGCAGCTGCTGCTGATGATGATGATGTTGTTGCTGCTGCTGCTGCTGATGATGATGATGATTCTGCTGCTGCTACTGATGATGATGCTTATCTGCTTATAATTTGTTTGTGTTGTTGCTGCTGCTATTGATGATGATGACGCTGATGCTGCTGCTGCTGATGATGATGCTGTTGCTGATGATGATGCTGCTGAAGAAGATGATGATGTTACTGCTGCTGCTGTTGCTGCTGCTTATGACGATGATGATGATGTTGCTGCTGCTGCTGATGATGATGATGTTGTTGCTACTGTTGCTGCTGATGATGATGATGATTCTGCTGCTGCTACTGATGATGCTTATCTGCTTCTAATTTTTTTGTGTTGTTGCTGCTGCTATTGATGATGATGACGCTGATACTGCTGCTGCTGGTGATGATGCTGTTGCTGATGATGATGCTGCTGAAGAAGATGATGATGTTACTGCTGCTGCTGTTGCTGCTGCTTATGATCATGATGATGTTGTTTATATGCTTCTACATTTTTTGTTGTTTTTGATGATGATGCGGCTGATGCTGCTGCTGAAGCTTCTGATGCTGATGCTGCTGATATGATGGTGTTGTCGCTGCTGATGATGATGCTGCTGAAGAAGTTAATGAGGTTGTTGCTGCTGTTGCTGATTATAATGATGATAATGCTTATCTGCTTCTACATTTTTGCTGTTTTTGCTGCTGCTATTGATGATGATGCCACTGTTGCTTATGCTGCTTCTGCTGAAGCTTCTGATGCTGCTGCTGATGATGATGATGATGCTGAAGATGATGATGCTACTGCTTCTGATGCTGCTTCTGCTGATGTTGTTGCTGCTGCTGATTATGTTGATGTTGCTAAGCTTCCGATGATGATGATGCTTCTGAAGATGCTGCTGCTGCTGCTGATGATGATGATGATGCTGCTGCTGATGCTGCTGTTGCTGCTGGTGCAGATGATGATGATGTTGCTGCTGCTGCTGCTGATGCTGCTGCTGCTGCTGCTGAAGATGATGATGATGATGATGCTTCTGATGCTGCTTTAGCTGTTGTTGATGTTGTTGCTGCTGCTGCTGAAGATGATGATGATGTTGTTGCTGCTGCTTCTGAAGCAGCTGCTGCTGATGCTGTCGTTGCTGCTGCTGCTGATGATGATGCTTATCTGCTTCTACTGTTTTGCTGTTATGGCTGCTATTGATGATGCTGCTGCTGCTGAGGCTTCTGATGCTGATGCTGCTGATGATGATGCTGTTCTGATGATGATGATGATGATGATGCT
This sequence comes from Cyrtodaria siliqua, assembly GCA_037043455.1. Classification (NCBI taxonomy): domain Eukaryota; kingdom Metazoa; phylum Mollusca; class Bivalvia; order Adapedonta; family Hiatellidae; genus Cyrtodaria; species Cyrtodaria siliqua. The sequence continues at coordinate 84,335 of JAWPHD010001564.1, read as the reverse complement.
GCTGCTGAAGAAGATGATGATGATGTTGTTGCTGCTGCTGTTGATGATGATAATGGTGCTTATCTGCTTCTACTTTTTTGCTGTTGTTGCTACTGCTATTGATGATGATGCCGTTGATGCTGCTGTTCAAGCTTCTGGTGCTGCTGCTGATGATGATGATGCTGTTGCTGATGATGATGTTTCTGCTGCTGAAGATGATGATTATGATGCTTCTGATGTTGATGCTGCTGTTGTTGCTGCTGCTGCTGGTGATGATTATGATGATGTTTTTGCTGTTGCTTTTGATGATGATGATGCTTCTGAAGCTGTTGCTGTTGATGCTGATGCTGCTGCTGTTGTTGTTGCTGCTGCTGTAGATGCTGCTGCTGCTGATGATGATGATGATGTTGCTGCTGCTGCTGATGATGATCCTTATCTGCTTCTACTTTTTTTACTGTTGCTGCTGCTGCTATTGATAATGATGCCGCTGAAGCTGCTGCTGCTGAAACTTCTGGTTTAAACATACTGTATTTCAAAGATAACGCATTATACAAATAGGTAAATGGATTGGAACACGAAAGCAAAATGCTTATAGAGATCCTATGGACAATGATTTACATGCATATATCAATTTACATAGCGGATTTTCAATGCAACACAAAGTTATAGATGTGAATCTTCTGATGCTGCTGTTACTGCTGCTGCTGATGATATTGATGCTGTTGCTGATGACGATGAAGATGATGCTTCTGATGATCCCTCTGCTTAAGCTGTTGATGCTGCTGCTACTGCTGCTGCTGCTGCTGACGATGATAATGATGTTGTTGCTGCTGCTGATGATGATGATGATGATGATGATGATGATGATGATTTTTCTGATGCTGATGCTGCTGTTGATGCTGCTGCTACTGCTGGTGTTGTTGCTACTGCTGCTGTTGCTATGTTGGTATTCTACCGGGCTTGCAACCGGATGATATATATTGATACCGGGTAATTAACTGAGTTTAGGGTCTGCATATATATCTGAAACATATAGATATAAAACAAACATACTTACACCGCCTATGTTGGTATTATACCGGGCTTTCAACCGGATCATATATATTGATACCGGGTAGATAGGCTAATGTCGTTAGAAGTTAAAGGTTGGCAATATGAAACAATGTACCCTTATTCTGTGGAAATTGTTATAGTTAAACGTAAACCATATATTCCTTAAATTTCAATGATTTATTAATGCATATTATTAAGGAAACATTTGGTGTAAGTGACCTTATGATTCAGTATAAAGTTAACAACAGAAATGAATATTATATGTGACTAAAAGACAAGGACATTAGCAAAATAAGTTTTGATAGAATACATATATTAATTATGTAAAGATATGCATGAATGAATGAATGAACGAACGAACGAACGAACGAACGAACGGTAGTACATAAGTACGTACGAACGAATGAACGATCAAACAAAACAAAAAAGAATACCTGAATGAATGAATAAATAAATAAATAATAAATAAATGAGTGCGTGCGTGCGTGCGTACGTGCGTGAGTGAGTGGAAAGGTGAGTGCGTGCGTGCGTGCGTGCGTGGCGTGCGTGCGTGCGTGCGAGCGAGCGAGCGAGAGTGAGTGAGTGGGTGGGTGGGTGGGTGGGTGGGTGGGTGGGTGGGTGGGTGGGTGGGTGGGTGGGTGGGTGGGTGGGTGGGTGGGTGGGTGGGTGGGTGGGTGGGTGGGTGGGTGGGTGGGTGGGTGAGTGAGTGAGTGAGTGAGTGAGTGAGTGAGTGAGTGAGTGAGTGAGTGAGTGAGTGAGTGAGTGAGTGAGTGAGTGAGTGAGTGAGTGAGTGAGTGAGTGAGTGAGTGAGTGAGTGAGTGAGTGAGTGAGTGAGTGAGTGAGTGAGTGAGTGAGTGAGTGAGTGATCAATCCCAGCACTGTTGAAAATACGTTCCAAAGAACAGACGAATGAACGCATTCTATGACATAAATTTAATCAGCTTTCAGATTCCAATAGGTAAACCTTTTCGTTATTAAATGAGAAAAGAAAATATGTTAAAATACAAACGTTCTTTATTTGCGTATTTTATCTGGTTTGATAACGGATCTTACCGGCAAGAGGGCGTGACTGGTTAGCAAGAATATCTTTCACGAACAGTCTCAATCAAACCCAGACTGCAATATTATATATATATTAATTTATGGAGAAACTACAAACACATACACATACACCCTCTGAGTGTGAAGTCTACCGGGCTTGCTACCGGATTGTATATATTTATACCAAGTAGACGGGAGAGTTCACCAGTGGGTTTGCACATTTATACATATAAGGGAAATCAAACACTTCACAATTGGGTATTCGACCGGGCTTGCTATCTGATCTTATATATTTATATCAGGAAAGGTCACTATTCGGTTTGCACACATATACATATAAGGGAAATGAAACACTCCATATTTGGGTGTTCGACCGGGCTTGCTACCGGATGTTATAAACCAAGTAGACGGGAGAGGTCAATTTATTAATTATTAATTAAAAAAATAAGGTTTCTGTTGTTCTGTTATCACTATATAAGATATTCTTCTTTCATTTGTTTTATTTGACTGCCTACCCTCCTACCTATCTACCCAAAGTTTGAAATTAGGACCGGGAAAGGCAAACATAAACATGTTTCAAGATGTTAAAATGTTAAGATGAAAATATAAATACTCATATTCATTATTGTACGGACTTGCTACCGAAAAAATGCAAACTAATCTTATATGGGTATTCTACCAGGATTTCAACCAGATCTTCTATATTGATACCTGGTACATGAGTAAGCTTACTTTACGGTGGGAAGCATGTGAATTAACTGAGTTTAAGTCTGCATATCTATCTGACAAATATAGATAATATAAAAATATGCTTCAATCGCCTAGTTTGGTCTTCTACCGTGTTTGCTACCGGATCTTATATATTGATACCGGGTAGATGGGTTAACTGAGTATAGGGTTACATACTCACACCGCCTTGTTTGGTATTCTATCGGGCTTGCTACCGGATCTTATATATTGATATCAGGTATATGAGTTAACTGAGTTTAAGTCTGCATATCTATCTGGAAAATATAGATAATAGAAAAATATGCTTCCACCGACTAGTTTGGTCTTCTACCGGGCTTGCTACCGAATCTTATATATTGATACCGGGTAGATGGGATAACTGAGTTTAGGGTCACATACTCACACCGCCTTGTTTGGGATTCTATCGGGCTTGCTACCTGATCTTATATATTGATATCAGGTATATGAGTTAACTGAGTTTAAGTCTGCATACATATCTGACACATATATATATATATTAGAAAAACATACACAGCCTAGTTTGGTATTCTACCGTCCTTACTACCGGATCTTATATATTGATACCGGGTAGATGGGTTAACTGAGTTTAGGGTCTGCATATCTATCTGACAAATATAGATAATATAAAAATATTCTTCCACCGCTTAGTTTGGTCTTCTACCGGGCTTGCTACCGGATCTTATATATTGATATCAGGTATATGAGTTAACTGAGTTTAGGGTCTGCATATCTATCTGACACATATAGATATTAGAAAAAAATACTTACACCGCCTAGTTTGGTATTATACTGTGCTTTATACCCATATATGGGTATTCCATATATATATTTATACCGAGTAGACGGGAGAGGTCACTACTGACTTTGCTCACTTATAGTTATAAGGGAAATGAAGCACCCCGTATTCGGGTATTCGACCGGGCGGGCTTGCTACCGGATCATTTATATTTATACAGAGTAGACAGGAGAGGTCAATACTGGCTTTGTTCACTTACATGTATAAGGGAAATCAAGCACAACATATTTGCTTATTCGACCGGACTTGCTGCCGGATAATATATATTTATACCGAGTAGACGGGAGAGGTCACTATTGGCTTTGCTCATTTATAGGAATAAGGGAAATCAAGCAGCCCATATTTGGGTATTCGACCGGGCTTGCTACCGGATCATATATATTTATACAGAGTAGACAGGAGAGGTCAATAATGGCTTTGTTCACTTACATGTATAAGGGAAATCAAGCACAACATATTTGCTTATTCGACCGGACTACCGGATAATATATATTTATACCGAGTAGACGGGAGAGGTCACTATTGGCTTTGCTCATTTATAGGAATAAGGGAAATCAAGCACCCCATATTTGGGTATTCGACCGGGCTTGCTACCGGATCATATATATGTATACCGGGTAAACGGGAGAGGTCCCTATTGGCTTTGCTCACTTACAGGTATAAGGGAAATCAAGCACTTCATATTTGGGTATTCGACCGGGCTTGCTACCGGATCATATATATTTATACTGGGTAGACGGGAGAGGTCCCTACTGGCTTTGCTCACTTACAGGTATAAGGGAAATCAAGCACCCCTTTTTGGGGTATTCGACCGGGCTTGCTACCGGATCATATATATTTATATCGAGTAGACTGGATAGGTCAAAATTGGACTTGCTCGCTTACAGGTATAAGGTAAATGAAGCACCCCGTTTTGGGGTATTCGACCGGGCTTGCTACCGGATCATATATATTTATACCGAGTAGACTGGATAGGTCACTACTGGCTTTGCTCACTTACAGGTATAAAGGAAATAAAGCACCTCATATTTGGTTATTTGACCAGGCTTGTGACCGGATCATAAATATTTATACCGAGTACACGTGAGAGGTCACTATTGGCTACACGGGAGAGGTCACTATTGGCTTTGCTCACTTATAGGTAGAAGTCAGTAATAATAATAATAATAATAATAATAATAATAATTGAAATCCTAAAGGGTATTATTTCCCAATAACTAATCTTTACAAAAGTTTTAAATTGTGTGTAAGTAAAGGGAAATATCATGTTGTAACGGTTTTTGTTGTTTTTTTGACAGAGAATATTATACAATTATGGACTTTTCAGCTGTTATACATGATGTGATATGCACCAAAAAAATCATTATTGACCGAGGCGATAGCCGAGGTCAATAATGATTTTTTGGTACATATCAACATCATGTATAACAGCTGAAAAGTCCATAACTGTTTTATTATATAACCCTCAATTTACAATTATAGATAGATAGATAGATAGATATTTTATTCAAACATAAGGCATTACGCCCAACAGTTCACATGCAAATAGTAATTATATAAAACAGGTCAATATCAAAAAAACAATTATATAAAACAGGTCAATATCAAAAAAACAGGTCAATATCAAAAAAACAGGTCAATATCGCTAGATATTTTTTCTAAAAAATTACTTTTTAGCCAATGAAAACGCGTCTATTTATAGGTTATATAATAAATGCAATTATTGTATATACACATCTGCATTATCTATGCATTGTCTTAAAGTTTGGTTTTGCTTTGTGTTTCATAATAAACAATACACAATATATACTCAGTTGCATTGTATATGCAAAAACTTTTGGTTATGTTTGATTGTGCTATGATATATGCAATGAAATAGATTCACTTGAATTATATCCTAGACGATACATTGTGCAACGCCACATGTATTTTGTTGTAATCGTCATGATGAGTTATGTATTATTTGTTTGTTTAGTGCTTGAAATCTTTATCAGATGATATATATATAAACTGAAAACATGATAGTTACATATTGCATTTAAATACATGTCTTTATATGTTTATAGTCATGTGTATGAACAATATATAAAACAATATTCATTATACGTAAAATAGAAATGTAAAATAAAATAAAATACAAATATTTACAAAGATGCAATGTCCATGGAATGTGAATTTTAATCTCACGTGGGCTTACTCATATTTTGTATTACATAGTGAAAGACTGTGTGTATAAAATAGGTGATTAAATGATATGACAATATTTATACCATCTTCTCCATATGTACATTTGTTTATGTTGTTTCATTTCGTATTACCTGTCATTGTATTGTGTTAACTATTTGTATCCTCACAGGCCTTAAAGAAGGATAAAAATATCGGACAGGGAAAGCAGCATTCAAGGACGACAGTCAACCACAAAACACAAAAAAACAACACGCAAACAGACAAACGAAAAGGCAAAAGTAATAAAAATGCAAACGACATCACAAACACAAAAGAGTTGACAATATGGCTACCGCCTTGGAACGGTCAGTGGCAAAGTACGCCACTGGGGGGTTTAAACCGGTTCTAGGGTGCACCAAACCTCACACTTACCCTACTGTCATCCCATTAAAACAGGACAGTGTAAATAAAGAAATCCCCGCCATGATCTAATCTCTAACCAACAAGGCAGCATAAATAAGCCTATTGTAATTTTAAATAAAACATAAACTAATATCTTTATTTCAAGAGGATAACATTTGGCTACATATGGTCCTCAGACAAAATATAATATGTTTACAGTTTATACAAACATAATTAAAACAATGGAACAAAAATAATAAAATGTCTAGAAACTTCATGATTTTCCTAAAAGGCTTGTATTTGAGATACATTGATTAAATGGGGTACATCCGGCTATTCATATGGGTCTAGGGTCCGAGTGATATAATTGTGCCTTAAAATACATCCGTGTTTTTAAAAAGTAAATATGATAATTTCGGTTTTAACTATTTCATTATTGTAACAAAAACTCTGATATTGCAATAAAGGATGTTTCACTTAAGACCTTATGTTTATTGAGGAATATGTGAACAAAAGTAATGTCAAAGGTTTTAACTACCCGTTACGACCTTTATACACACATATGTTTGTAATTGACAATGTGTTGTAGGTACAATGCATGCACATGTACAATGCATGCACATGTGCGTGCGTGCGTGCGTGCATGTCATGTATGAATGTATGCATGTATGCATGCATGTATGTATGCGACCCTTTAATACTGGGGCCTCGATATGCACACGCCAATCTACCAGATATTAATATCTAAGATTCGGTAGTTAGCCCGGTGCAATTCACTAATAGTGAACTCTCCTGTGTACTCTGTAAAAATATATCATATCAGGTAGCAAGCCCGGTAGAATAAATAAATATGAAGTACTTCACTTCCCTTATATCTATAAGTGTGCAAACGCACACATAGTGAACTCTCCTGTATAAATATATCAGATCAGGTAGCAAGCCCGGTAGAATGCCCACATATGGAGTGCTTCATTTCCCTTGTATCTATTAGTGCGCAAACGTACTAATATGTACTCTTCTGTGTACTCTGTATAAATATATAAGATTAGGTAGCAAACCAGGTAGAATACCCAAATATGGAATGTTTCACTTCCTTTATATATAATAGTGCGCAAACGCACTAATAGTAAACTCTCCTGTATACTCTGTATAAATAGATAAGATCAGGTAGCAAGCCCGGTAGAATACCCAAAAATGGAGTGCTTCATTTCCCTTATATCTATAAGTGTGCAAACATACTAATAGTGAACTCTCCTGTGTACGCTGTATAAATATATCAAATCAGGTAGCAAACCGGGTAGAATACCCAAATATGGAGTGCTTCATTTCCCTTATATCTATAAGTGTGAACACACTAATAGTGAACTCTCCTGTGTACGCTGTGGACATATATATCAGATAAATGTAGTCGATAAACTCATTTAATCTACTAGCCGGTATCAATATATACTATCCGTTAGCAAACCCGATGGAATACCAAACTAGGCGGTTCGAATGTATATATGTCTATATTGATATCTGATATCAATATATAAGATCCGGTAGCAAGCCCGGTAGCAAAATGAGATATAGGGTCCTATAGAAACCACAACGTCCGAACGCAATGGCATCGTAGGTCCGCACTGTACTGTAAACAAGGAATTAATTATACAATGAAGGAGACAAAATACAACAGAAAGGGTGGTGAATACAGGGTTACCGACTTGGAACGGTCAGTAGGCAATAAGGCCTCTACAGGTTAGCTTGAATCGATTTTATGTGTACACAATCATCGCTATTATCCTGTCTTCAGCGCCGAATTAGACAGTGTACACAAAACTACATCACATCAAAAGAAATTCTCTAACAATAAAGTCCACATCCAGAGAAAATAACAAAAGAAACACTCAGATGTTGTTGTAAAGCTATATAAAATATAAAATAAGAAACATCTCAGGATGTATCCAGAATTGTACTGAACAATCACAGCAGTTGCAGCCAAAGGGAAAACCAATCTAGGGTACGACCAGAAAACCCAAGGGACAAAAGATCATGTACCTACCTCCCTTGGTCGGGGTTTCAGTAGGTGCAATCATAGAGTCCCAAGAGGTTGTCCAGTCATCGCACAAGGGAAAAGTGAAGCGCAGTGACTGATGGTAGAGGGGTCAATCACTAATGTATACTAAGAACTAGGCGGTATATGTTTTTCCAATATCTATATGTGTCAGATATATATGTTAACCCATATATACCCGGTATCAATATATAATATCCGGTAGCAAGCCCGGTAGAATACCAAACTAGGCGGTGTATGTTTTTCTAATATATATATAAAATTATAAGTGTCAGCTAGATATGCAGATCCTAACCTCAGTTAACCCACCTACTATTAGATCCCGTAGCAAGCACGGTAGAATACCAAAATAGGCGGTTTAAGATGTTTTTCGAATGTATATATTTGTAATATGAACTCTCCCGTCTACTTGGTATGAAATATACGATCCGGTAGCAAGCCCGGTCAAATACCTAAATATTCAGTGTTTGATTTCCCTTATACCTGTACATGTGCAAACACAATAGTGAACTCTCTCGTCTACCAGGTTTAAATATATACGATCCGGTACCAAACCCGGTCGAACACCCAAATAAGGAGTGCTTGATTTCCCTTATTCCTATAAGTGAGCAAAGCCAATAGTGAGACCTTTTCCGTCTACTCGGTATAAATAAACACGATCCGATAGCAAGCCCGGTCGAATACCCAAATATGTGGTGCTTGATTTCCCTTATACCTGTACGTGAGCAAAGCCACACTGACCTCTCCTGTGTTCTCGTTATAATTATATATGATCCGTTAGCAAGCCCGGTCGAATACGCAAATATGGAATGCTTGATTTCCCTTATACCTAGAAGTGAGCAAAGCCAATAGTGACCTCTCCCGTCTACTCAGTATAAATATATATGATCCGGTAGCAAGCCCGGTCGAATACCCAAATATGGATTGCTTGATTTCCATTATATCTATAAGTAAGCAAAGCCAATAGTGACCTATCATGTCTACTCGGTATAAATGTATATGAACCGGTAGTAAGCCAGGCAGGTCGAATACCCATATAGTGGGTGCTTGATTTCCCTTATATATATAAGTGAGCAAAGCCAATAGTGACCTCTCCCGTCTACTCAGTATACATATATATGATCCGGTAGCAAGTCCGGTCGAATACCCAAATTTGGAGTGCTTGATTTCCCTTATATCTATAAGTGAGCAAAGCCAATAGTGACCCCTCCCGTCTACTCGGTATAAATATATATGATCCGGTAGCAAGCCCGGTCGAATACCCAAATATGGGGTGCTTGATTTCCCTTATACCTGTAAGTGAGCAAAGCCAATAGTGACCTCTCCCGTCTACTCGGTATAAATATATATTATCCGGTAGCAAGCCCGGTCGAATACCCAAATATGGGGTGCTTGATGTCCCTTATACATGTAAGTGAACAAAGCCAGTAGTGACCTATCCAGTCTACTCGGTATACATATATATGATCCGGTAGCAAGCCCGGTCGAATACCCAAATATGGAGTGCTTGATTCCCTTATACCTGTAAGTGAGCAAAGCCAATAGGGACCTCTCCCGTTTACTCGGTATAAATATATATGATCCGGTAGCAAGCCCGGTCGAATACCCAAATATGGAGTGCTTGATTTCCCTTATACCTGTAAGTGAGCAAAGCCAATAGGGACCTCTCCCGTTTACTCGGTATAAATATATATGATCCGGTAGCAAGCCCGGTCGAATACCCAAATATGGAGTGCTTGATTTCCCTTATACCTATAAGTGAGCAAAGCCAATAGTGACCTCTCCCGTGTACTCGGTATACATATTTATGATCCGGTAGCAAGCCTGGTCAAATACCCAAATATGGGGTGCTTTATTTCCTTTATACCTTTAAGTGAGCAAAGCCAGCAGTGACCTATCCAGTCTACTCGATATAAGTATATATGATCAGGTAGCAAGCCCGGTCGAATACTCTAAAACGGGGTGCTTTATTTCCCTTATACCTGTAAGTGAGCAAAGCCAATAGTGACCTCTCCCGTCTACTCAGTATAAATATTTATGATCCGGTAGCAAGCCTGGTCAAATACCCAAATATGGGGTGCTTTATTTCCTTTATACCTGTAAGTGAGCAAAGCCAGTAATGACCTATCCAGTCTACTCGGTATAAATATATATGATCCGGTAGCAAGCCCGGTCGAATACCCCAAAACGGGGTGCTTCATTTACCTTATACCTGTAAACGAGCAATTCAAATGTTGACCTATCCAGTCTACTCGATATAAATATATATGATCCGGTAGCAAGCCCGGTCGAATACTCTAAAACGGGGTGCTTGATTTCCCTTATACCTGTAAGTGAGCAAAGCCAATAGGGACCTCTCCCGTCTACTCGGTATAAATATATATGATCCGGTAGCAAGCCCGGTCGAATACCCAAATATGGAGTGCTTGATTTCCTTTATACCTGTAAGTGAGCAAAGCTAATAGGGACTTCTCCCGTCTACTCGGTATAAATATATATGATTCGGTAGCAAGCCCGGTCGAAAACCCAAATATGGAATGCTTGATTTCCCTTATACCCTTATATCTGTACGTGTGCAAAGCAAGTAGTGACCTCCCACGCTTACTATATAATATATATAATAAATATATATAACCCGGTAGGAAGCCCGGTCGAATACCCAAATATGGGTATAAAGCATGGTAAAATACCAAAGTAGGCTGTGTAAGTATGTTTTTACTAATATCTGTATGTGTCAGATAGATATGCAGACCCTAAACTCTGTTAACCCATCTATCCGGTATCAATATATAAGATCCGGTAGCAAGCCCGGTAGAATACCGAAATAAGCGGTGTAAGTATGTTTTTCTAATATCTGTGTCAGATAAATATGCAAACCAAAACTCCGTTTAACCAATATACCCAGTATCAATATATGGCATCATCCATGTATTTATGAAAATCGATAAAACATTGACCATTGCTTTAGAACCACTGATCTGACTAGGACTGTTTGCACTTTCCCGACCCTAATTTCAAATTTTAGGTATGCTTGGAGGCACATATTTTATTTTATTTGTTAAAAAGCAAAATTTAATAAAAAGGAAAGAAAAACAATGGTATTTTAATTAATCAACTGAATTGGCATGATTAATATATGAAACAATCGTTAAAAATGTTTAAAAATATTGAATTTTTTAATTGTTTTAGCCATGTTGGCAGAATATATGACTATTATCACCAGTGTTGACTTGAAATACAAATAGAGCAACAAGAAAAATAGCGGGAATATTAAAGTAGAGCTTTTAACACATGCATTCAATGCAATATGCAAATGACAAATTATAAACAGAAGCATTTAAAACGCAAGCGTGTACAATGTATTTTACTCATCGTAGAACTGGCGGCGTTCCGTCATATCTTGCCTAATTAAGGTACTACGGGGTGCAGTAAAGATGTTCTTAAAATGGGAAAAACATACTTGACAGGGCCATATTTTCGTGTCGATCGTGAAATGGCAAACACTATATTTTTAAGTGTGGCCCCTATCTATATGTGTCACATATGATTGCAATCCCTAAAGTGAGTTTACAAATCTAACCGGTATCAATATATAACATCATGTAGCATTCTGCTATATCTATATATTATGCATTCATGCAATCCCGATAGTGAGTTTACCCATATAAAGTGTTTGTATTTTATTATTGTATCTATATGTGTGGCCCCGTTGAAAGCCCTGTTGTATACACAAGTAGGGAGTGTTTCTAGATTCTCCTTTTATACGTCTATATTTGTGACATGCATGCACTCCTTAATTTCAGTTTACTTATCTGCCCGGTTCCAATATATAAGATCTGGTAGCAAGCCCGGTTGAATACATAAATAAGCGACGTGTTTATTTAATCCTTATATATATAAAAGTGTGGCATGCATCCAAATCCTAAGTTGAGTTTACTCATCTACCTTGATCAGGTAGCAAACCCGGTAGCATACAAAAATCGACGATGTTTGTATATATACATCTTCAGACTCCTCATAGATATATTAGATCATCATTATCATCTCAGCAGAAGCAGTAGCAACAACATCAGCAGCAGCAGCAGCAGCAGCAGAAGCAGCAACAACAACAGCAGCAGAGGAGAAGCAGCAGCAGCAGCAACAGCATCGGCAGCAGCAGCAAGAACAACCTATATAACTCTATGTAAACAAAGATAGCAGCTGGCGGCCATATTTGACATCCAATCAAAATGAACTACATGTCGTGCCAGTCATTTTGGTAAAGGTTCCAAATTAAACATCACTTATGGTTTTTGAGAAGTACTCGCCACAATATCGCATTTTTAAAATCTATTTTCGTGGCGGCCATCTTGAATTTCCGGCCGACCTGAATTTTTGCTAGGATTAACTAGACATCATGAGCAACATTCCTGTGAAGCTCCATGAAAATTCGTTTCAGAGGAGTAGTAGCCACAACAAAAAGTTTACGGACGGACGGACGACGGACGCCGCGCCACGGCATAAGCTCTGCTGATCTTTGATCAGTAGAGCTAAAAGCAAACAATCATAGTCTGCATTATCATCAGCAACATCAGTAGCAGAAGTATTCTCACAACTAAAAAATGTCTCCATGATGATGATTATCATCATCTGCAACAACAGCAGCAGTAGCAACAGAGCAGCAGCAAAACACAGCAAAGCATCATCGTTATCATCATAATAGTCATCATTATCATCATCATCATCAGCATCAGCAGCAGCAGCAGCAGAAGCAGCATTCCCACAACATCAACACAGTCTCCATCATCATCATCATCATCATCATCATCATCGTAATCCTTAGCAGCAATAGCAGCAGCAGTAGAAACAACATATTGTTATAAGCAGCAGCAGCCGCATCTCCAGTAGCAGCAGCCGTAGCAGCAACAGCAGCAGCAGTAGCATCGTCATCACCTGCAGCATTTTCACAACCACAACACCACCTTCACCACAGTCTCCATATTCAGCATCACAATCATCTCAGCAGCAGCAGCATAACATCACTGTCTCAAGGACCATCATCATCATAAAATATCACCATCATCATCATCATCATCAGCAGCAGCAGAAGCAGCAGCAACAACATCATCAGCAGCAGCATCAAAAACAGTAGCAGCAGATAAACATCATCAACAACATCATCATCATCATCAGCAGCAGCAGCAGCAGCAGCAGCAGCAGCAAAAACAGTAGCAGCAGATAAGCATCATCATCATCAGCAGCAGTCGCAGCGGCAGCTGCAGCAGCATCAAAAACAGTAGCAGCAGATAAGCATCATCATCGTCATCACCATCATCATCATCATCAGCAGCAGCAGCAACAACAACAGCAAAAACAGTAGCAGTAGATAAGTATAATCATAATCATCATCAGCAACAGCGGCAGCAGCAGTAGCTACAACAGCAACATGAGGAGCAAAAACAGTAGCAACAGATAAGCACCCTCATTATTATCATCAGCATCCTCATCATCATCATCAGCAGCAGCTGCAACAGCAACAGGAGGAGCAAAAACAGAAGCAGCAGATAAGCAGCATCATCCTCATCAGCAGCAGCAAAAATAGTAGAGCAAATAAGCATCATCATCATCAGCAGCAGCAGTAGCAGCAGCAAAAACAGTAGCAGCAGATAAGCATCATCATTATCAGCAACAGCAGCAGCAAAAACAATAGCAGTAGCACCAGCAGCAACAAAAACAGTAGCAGCAGATAAGAATCATCATCATCATCAGCAGCAGCAGCAGTAGCAAAAACAGTAGCAGCAGAGTAGCATCATCATCATCATCAGCAGCAGCAGCAGTAGCAAAAACAGTAGCAGCAGATAAGCATCATCATCATCAGCAGCAGAAGTATTTCCACAACATCAACACAGTCTCCATCATCATCATCATCATCATCATCATAATCCTCAGCAGCAGTAGCAATAGCATATTGTTATCAGCAGCAGCAGCCGCATCTCCAGTAGCAGCAGCCGTAGCAGCAACAGCAGCAGGAGTATCATCATCATCACCTGCAGCATTTTCACAACCACAACACCACCTTCACCACAGTCTCCATATTCAGCATCACAATCATCTCA